>JBBPLL010000064.1:24912-79491 GCA_038089755.1 Leccinellum rugosiceps | reverse complement strand
CATCACGGTCGATAAGACGGCAAGTCCATAATAATCTTGGTATAGGCAACTAGAGCTCAGGGCTCACAACCTAATGAGATAGCAAGTCTCATTTGTGGAGCACAGCATGCCTCAAAGGAGAAACCAAGATAACAGTGGGAGATACTCACTGTATAACCAAAGGTAGTGTTGAACAAGAGAGGTCAAGTATGATGAGTGAAACTCAAGGTAGTTATGGATGGACTGAGTGATGGAAGAGCAAAGGAAAGACTTTGTTATTCTACCTGTGAAGGCGACACTTTGCACCAATAACGGCACTAGGCACCTCACACTAAAACTTAACAAGGAGGAGGGGACTGTCGTGGAAGGGGAATTCTGACCAGAACAAGACTGGCTTGTTCGGTCGCTGCATTCAAGTATTTATCCTACTGGTACATGCGCACAGACCATGCTGTGTCTGACGATAAGCTATCTACTGTTACTATTTATGGTTAGAGTGTTCTCACGAGTGTGGGAGTGTTCCCATACATGCGGTGTACACATGTAAGTCTAGACTATGATGTTATAGATAAGAAGATAAGTGATAAGGTCACGTGACATCATGTGACTGGTCATGTGATGAATGACTAAGCGGATCACGTGACTCAAGAAACGTGAATTGAAAGATAAAGTCAAGGTAAGAAAATGAGGTTTGTAACAACCTGGGGATAAACCACCAGGTTTATATACATACAGGATATGTTTGTATCTATGTATGTATCTCCTATAGTAGGGAATGATGATAGAACATCATGGAATGTCAAGGAATAAGGATGACAAAGATATAAGTCATCCGCAGTAAGATAACTTATTGTCCAATGAGACGTAAGTGCTTATCTATGTGATGAGTAATATGATAAGTGATAGAAAGATAAGAAGATAAAGAGAGATAAGACATGTGTTGTGTACATAAGCGAATATGTCATAATGTGTGTCAGTAGTAGTGATGATGTGTCACACTATGAGATATTGTAGAGAGGATAGAATAGAATCTATGAATCTCAACAGCTATGTCCAATGGAAATGTGGGCATGGCTGCAGAGTTGGCAGGCATGACCCATGGCAGCAGGGTCAATGGTGCTTTTGGACTTGCACATGCCCTGCTGAGTGTGGGTGCCCTCACCATTGGTGTGCTCCTTGTTGCTCAGATGAGCATGAGGTGGTAGTGAGGAAAGGGTTCTCTGGGGAGAAAGCCCCTTCATCTCCTCAGAGTCTTGCTTTCATATACTGTTGGTGGTGGTACACTGCTCCACATGGTATTGAGTGGCCTGGCCAAGAACCCCTGTATGGTTGGTGCCAGTGAGTATACATATATAGGTATCCTTGTATGTCTCACACAGCATGCCTGTCATGGTGCTGTTGGTGCTCTAATCATACTAATTTATGTCTTTTGGATCATGTTGTTCATTTTGTTCATGAAATGCTGTCTTGAAACATCAAGTATGTTCTAGTATCTGATCATGGTGAGTGGGAAGTCCTACTAATTGGGTCAATGCTCCCTACATTGATTAATTTAGCAAGTGGAAAGCAGTGGAATGCTGTAGCAATGGGGTAACATCCTGAACTTGAACATGTATCCTTTTCAGAGCTCAGAGTTTCCAATCGACCTTGGAATCTTTTTTTGGACAAGTGTTGTAGATAAGAACCGGGTAGTATATCATTCTAACCCAGATAGGTACTCCGCAAATGGTCGCCACTGCCTGAACATGGCACAGCACTGTCTACTGAAATAATAATATGTACAAGTCCCCTGTAGTATGCCATCACCTTCCCAGCCTCTTTGCAGTGCAATCATGGTACTAGAACACGCCAGGGACCATCCAATATCTCACCATGTGGGAATATCGGTCCCATTCCTCCCGAAAGCGCTCCCGCAGCAACCTGTCCTCTCTTGGGCACCGCAAACACGCGTTCAGCCACAGCGCCATCATCACCATAGCCAATGTGTCAACGAACAGTTTTCCAAACGTTGTTCCAAGCCAACCACAGCGCTGCACGAATGAGCCTGGGCCAGTGATCAAGAGGATGAGGCCGAGCGCGCTCAGTCCGGCGCTCACGTAGCTCGGGTGCCGCACGATCGCATAAGGCCCAGTTGTCACGAGGGTATGGTCCTTGCGCACGGACAGTTCGTGCGTAAATTGATGTCTGAGGGTGCGGATACACCATATGCGCCCGAGGCTGCCGATGACGACCAGCATGCATCCGGCTAAACAGTAGCGGTCGATGGATGTGTTGGGGAGCTGTCCAGAGAGGACGAGCCGGGAGAGTACCTGGGACGAGAGCCAGGAGGGATAACGGGCGGCGAGCATGACGGCCACCTCAGTAATGCAAGGAAGGGATGCGCATACCTACGGCGCCCCGGTTAGCCTCTGCGTTAACACAACGAATCATTTCGGGTTGGAAAGTCGTACCCTGTATACAGCTAAGGCTGTTGGAATTGTGTGGTCATAAAAGGGTCCACGCACACGCTCGGACTCGTCTGGCGGAGCGTTGGGAGGGGTGAGGGATACATTGAAGAGCCACACGGACGGGAGGAGGATAAGAATCTTGGAGAGCGACATGCTTATCGTGGGCAACACGATGTAGTTGCAGTGGCCAGTACGGAAGCAACATGTCCGGAAGCCTTATATGCGATTCAAATTTCTCTTGTCCATAGTAGTAATAGCACGAAAATGTGGATGCATCGCAGGTACTTACAAATGATGATTCACCAACACTTGCCATCAGCAAATTTTTGACGACTTGCAAAGTTAAAGATTAGTCCTTTCACTAGATCAGATAGCGCCCACTTGTTCTATACTTGCATTTTATGTATTAAAAAATTGGAGCACATCCATTCGAAGCTATTGAAGCCATAAAAAAACTTGGTCGCGCGGTAGTCTCGATCATGATCTCATCCATCTTGGGTGCGCTCTAACGAGCTTCGGAACATTCCGTGTAGCCCATGTACTTCCTAAAAAGGAACGTCAGGTTTCGAAGTGTGCGGCACTATCGCACGCACCCTTGCGCCAACCACATCAACATCTTATGTGATTATCCATGATATCCAAGCCGTCGGATCACCGATATCAATCTTCGCATGCGCCACTATCAATGCAACAAAGTACTGGTATTCATCAATATTCATCGTTCTATCCGGATAGATATGTACCCGGCAAACGGTCGCCTCTGCACGAGCACGCACCGTCCGCTGAAATAGCACAGCCCCTATTCCCCCCCTTCCCGGCCTCTGTGCGCCGCAATCCTGGTATGTACTAGAGCACGCCGGGGATCATCCAATATCTTACCGTGCGGGAATATCGGTTCCATTCCTCCCGGAAGCGCTCCCGCAACAACCCATCCTCTCTCCGGCACCGTGAACACGCGACCAGCCACAGCAGCGTGATTAGCACAGCCAACGAGCCGATGAACAGCTTTCCAAAGGTTGTTCCGAGCCAGCCACAGCGTTGCGCGAACGAGCCTGGGCCGGTGATCACGAGTATGAGGCCGAGTGCACTCAATGCGGCGCTCAGGTAGCTCGGGTGCCGCACGATTGCGTACGGTCCGGTTGTCACAAGGGTGTGGTCCTTGCGCACGGACAGCTCGTACGTAAAATGATGCTTCAGGGTGCGGAAGCACCATATGCGCCCGAGGCTGCCGACGATGATCAGCACGCATCCAGCTAAAAAATAGCGGTCGATGGGTGCGTTGGGGAGCTGTCCAGAGAGGACCAGTCGGGAGAGGACCTCGGACGAGAGCCAGGAGGGATAACGGGCGGCGAGCATGACGGCCACCTCAGCAATGCAAGGAAGTGATGCTTGCACCTACGACGTCCGGAGGGTCAGCTCCTGCGTTAACACAACAAATGATCTCGGTTGGAAGATTATACCTTGTACATGACCGGTAAGATTGTTGGAACTATGTGTTCGTAAAAAGGTCCATGCACACGCTCGGACTCGTCTGGCGGAGGATTTGGAGGAGTGAAGGATACATTGAAGAGCCACACAGACGGGAGGAGGATAAGGATCTTGGACTCCATGGTCACCGCGGGCAAACACGATGTAGTTATGGGTATGGATTTCGACCAATGTATCCGGAAGCTTTATATGCGGTTTCTCCATACACGCAACAAGGCGAACATGTGGACGTATCGCGGGTAGACCCAAAGTTTGAGTCTGCGGGGCAGATCACCGGGTTTGAATCAGAACCGGGGATGTTCGCCGGGTGGCCAGGACTGCCGGACCGATGGAGTACCGGTACATCCTCGGCCGCATCGCATTTTACGATGGTTCAAGTCCGAGACTAATGCGATGAGAGCTACTAGCCATTCAAATTTAGAATGGAATGGAATGGAACTAGTAGCAAGTAGTACGGGGTCGTAGATAGGACTCTCCCGCAGGCGACAGTTTTGACACTCAATGCGAATTGAGAGTGGCAGTGAAGTGAAATCCGAATAAAGCGGGTGACATCACGGAAGCCTCATCAGGTACATGGCATGTATGACCGCACGAGATGACCTTCATGCCTTGACCCATGGATGTAACTCTCTCGTTAAACCGGACGGCAACCCTGACAGGTCAACTGAGAGGGAATGCGAGGAATTCCGCCAGAGTTACAGCATACCGTGTCATAAGTATGCCGTATGAGCGCAAAATAAGGCCCGGATACACTCACCGGCAAATGAGCAATACCCGAAACAACTTGCATTGGCAAGGTTCCGGATATCATTACGGCCGGCAGCCTCATTCTCCTAAGCAAAGACCCTCAAATACAGATATGAAGATAATGAAGGTTGATGTCTGCCCGTGACTCACATTCACACTGGGCCCGAGCCTCGCAGATTTGAACTAAACGCAGACCGAAGCATGTTGCGCCGTTGATACAGTCACGGTGTACTTAGTACGCAGTATGATAGGTTAGCATATGTACGTGATCAACAAGAGTCCCTGGGCCGAAGAGCACGGGCTGCCAGCGACCTCTCGGTGAAGCAGGAGCTCCCCAGATAGATAACGATCGTTTGCTTTACATTGGTACGATGGTCTGATGACGGACTGAGATCAGATCGATCATTGCCCGATGACAACCTCGTGGAGAGTGATTACACATTACAATAACTGATGTCCATGAAGCTCCTTACAATACAATATAAAATCTCATCAGACTGTCTCTCGTCGCGAGGAATGAAAAAGACATAAGGCTAATGCCATAGCTAGTACAAAGGTGGAACATCTGACAATACAATCACACAACCCACAACCTTTTCTGCATGTTCTTCTGCAAAATCGACATCGACATCGACATGTTCGACGTTCCATATCATTGTCTATTTGTCTTGGACCGCATTCTGTAGCATCAGGATACAAGTGTCAGTCCGAATGGTAGCCGCATCTGGATGTACGTGCTAGCCGAACGAGAACTAGGTAGCGCAAGTAAGTTACAAGGAGCGCGCAGGTAAAACATGACATACCTCAGCGATCGTCACTGTGTATTGGAGAACACTGACTCAGCAGATGGAGAGGTTTGCAAACCGAGGAGGTGGCGAGAAAGTGAGGAAAAAAGACGCGCGCAAGCGATAATAAAGCGAATGATCACATGACGTATAACGACGTGAGATGGATGACTCAAACAAGACTGAATAACATTACTCTAACACTGGAATGAGCGGGAAAAAAAGGGGGAATAAAACCTAGACACATACATCGTCATCACAGTGGCCGCGGAAATGGTCTTCGTCGAGTAAACGTCCGTCGAGAATTCGCCCCATGTGTGTTAATGCGAAGGGCATGGATTTCCTGCGAAGGGCTACCAACTTCTTCACTGCGTCCAGCGGCGACATTTGGAACGTGTAGGCGCTGCGCAAGTGTTGCGGTCTATTGTCTGGAGCAATGAACCCATCACAATTGGCCTCAATATCCTCTTCGCCACGCAAGTCCCTCGCGTACACGCAAAGGAAACGACACAACCGGATATAGGTTTCGTAGTCCTTCAGGTAAAGCTGTCCCGCGAACACATTCAGCTGATCCATCAGAGGCGAGGAGGGGGTCCACCCAGTAGGCACTGGTGGAATGTTGTAAAAGGCGAGATCGTCGCATGGCTTCATCGACTTGATGACGCGGGGGGTGTACAAATGCAGGTGAACCTTTTCGCTCGACCGGATATACGGCATCATGGCATTGACTTCGTATGGACTCAAAATGACAAATGTTTCTGCGTCAGCCCCCGTCCCGGAGACGAGCCAGAGGACGGGGCGCAAGTATTCGTCCACCTTTCCCGACGACCCAACGGTCTTCACAAAGTCCATCGTCGTCAATATGCATTGACTCCAGATGTGTGCCTCGTCGGAGATTGTATCCAGCGTTTCAAAGGCAGGGCAGAATGCTTTGCTCTCCGTAGGAATAATTCCTGTTGTTATGAACTCGACGACATCTTGATGGATGATATGGCGTGCTGCGGGCACCTTTGGAGGCCGTTCCACTTGGCGTTCGAGTTCGAGTTCGTGGATAACTTCTCTCTCCTGTTCTTCATCCATACTGTCATTGCGCAGCTTTAAAGTGCCGAGCTCGATGCAGCGTTGCTGGATATCCGGAAAAGCTGACAAGACTAGGTTGGTGTTGTTGTGCGGTGCATAGAGGTCCTCCAACTTCTTAGCTTCTGGCTGAAGCCACTTGTCTGATAGTTCCTGCGAGGTCAGCTGGCCTTCACAGAAGCTGGTCCAAACAGCATATCGATCTGTGTGGTCCATCCCTTGTTGAGCCCAATGAGGTGCCCGCTGCTGGATGTCGTCGCACGTTTCACGAATTGCCCAGCGTAGGATATCCATCGTGTTGATGGCTCCTTTGGGGCCCTTCCTGGCCAGGGAACGGATACGCCTATCGACCTCGAGAGGTGCAAAGAACACGATGGAATGACCATGGCCAAGCTTCCGCATCCGCATACAGCCTACAAGCCAATGAGATTTAGGTCTACAGATGAGAAGTGCAAACGGCACACACCTTGAACCAGACGATCTTTGGTGACTTTGGGCCCCAGCGTGACAGCAGCACGAAATCCAGTAGGGAACTTGATATCAGTACCACGAGTATGTGCATCATCGAGGTATACGACGCATTGGTCTAATTGCTGTGCAAATGGAGACGAATGCAGAGGCTGCGGCGTGCGCCCGTCACGTGTGCATACCATTAGCTCGTCGTTGTCATTGAAATAGATAGCAGCGGAAGCATTCGTGTCTATGTCCAGCCAAGCTTCTGCCAGTTTGCAGTTCTGAAGATCCATCATCTGAGCACCGACATCCAAAAGGACGCGGATCGCGGGATCTTGGGCAGCTAAGATTTTGAGGAATTCACGTGTGGTTCGTCGCTCGCCGTCATCGCGGGTCATGCACATGTAACGCTGATTCTCCGGCTGTAAAAGATACGATAAAACCTTTGCATTCGTGCCTCGCTGGTGATCGGGATCACGTTGAGTGATGTGTAGTGGTAATAGATATTGACCATCATTCGTCCCTGAAAACCCTAGATCATGGTTGAGTCGAAGAGTTCCAGGTCAGCATCTCGACTCACCGGTCAATAGACGCCCTTTCTTCTCCGCCAAATCCCAACCCGAGCACGAAAGCTTTGACGGGAACTCCTTGGCTTCTTTCGGAAACACAACATTCGAGAGGTAAAAATTGACCGTCGCCCGGTTTCGCTGGAATAGAGGGTACAGGTACAGCTTCCACTGATCCAATGAATTGATGTTGACACCATTTAACGTCCGCAAAGACTCCGGCACGGCAGGGCAGTCTTGAACCCAGAATCCATAATCCGGGGATGGGTCGTCCTGTTTCAACAAAATTTCAAACGAAAACTTCAACTGCTCTTCACTGAGACCGCCGTAGTAGTAGGATAGGGAAGTGAGAACGATTGCAATGTCTGGATGTCCGAACTCGGCTCTTTGCGCTGGGACGTCTTTGGCTCTGTACGGGACTGCAAGCATTGTGCGTGTGGGCGCAAGGCCATACTCCACCCGCCACCGCCTTTCCGTGAGGGCAAATAAAAGGATGCCGCTGGCTAAGAGGCCACGCAGGTGCAGCAGACCACCCCATAGAGAAGTATTCTGAGCGAAATCCTTGACCAATTGAACTTTTTCGGGGCGAACATCCTCACAGGATATGAAACTTCGAATCGCGTCCTTAATGCCCAAGCGGAACTGTCCAAAGTTGAAGTTCGGAAGGCCACCATCGATGACACCTTGTACTACCCATGCGATTAGCTTCTGACCAGCGTCGGTGTGCAAGATGCGAAGATGAGGGAATGAGCCGGGCGGTCCAGGTTCGTATTCTACTCCACGAGGGAAAAGGCTTCTGAGGGAATACGCGTGCTTGCTAACGAGACTGAGGACTTGTTGAACAGTGGTCCATCGTTCGGGGGAGCGCTCCATGGGCAGCTGATTGCCGATGGTGTATACCAATTGATATCGAACATGTAGGATTTCGTCGCTCTCGTCCAAAATATCTCGTGAATGGGAATGGAGCCACTTCTGGAGTTTCAATACCTGGTCGGCTATCAGCTGGGTGTCCTCCGCTTGGGGTAACTGCTTCTCCACGCTTAATAACCTGAGCGATAGAATATGCTCCGGCTGGACGACCAGAATTCCGCGACCATCCATGCATTCCGCCATCAGTTCACGGAGAGCATCAACTTTCTGATGATCGAGTTGGACAGAACGAGAAAACGGGATGTAATATATGCGCCTGTTGGCAAGTCCACCAAGACGATCCGCGAGAATATGGAACATCTGCACGGCCAGCGCTTTCGGGACGATGACGCGTACGAGTTGATCCCCATCGGCGAGGACAGCGACGACAATGGGGACGATCACAGATGATTTTCCCTCGCCCATGTTAAGTTGCATGGCCGTATTGCCACCAAAACGGGGTGATATCATTTCCTTCGAGACCTCGGCCTGAACATGTCGAACCAGAAAATTGCTTTGCAACTAACATAGACAAGGTACGTGGCGTCAGATATTATGCTATGCTATACACGACAACAACAAGGGCATACCTGGATCAGTAGCCAATCTGGATGTGTTTCAGCATTCCAGCCATCACATCCTTCGTTCTGTAGTTCCCTCCGGGCTTCCTCGGGGAGATCGTCGAGATGCAGGCGAAGCAGTCTTCGAGCTCGCTGTAGCTCGAGCGCGATCAACGCCAAGGTAATGAGGCACCTCTTCCAATCGTCTGAGAGTACGATGGACGAGTTAGACGCGAGAGACCGGAATAAGGTATGTGGAGTGATACGTGGCCATTGGCCAGACTGCTCGAGAGCTCGTTCACTCAGACTCCTTGGGCCCAGATTCTGCGTGAGATTGCAAAGAGCTTCGATGAATCTATCCCTGCATTGAGCGTAGTGTGCCGTAAGTATCTCGGGACTAGGTATGCAAATTTTTGCTTGAGGGAGGGAGGTTTCACGTCGCAAGCATTCTGCACTGGTGCGGAGGGCTGAGATGTACTGACACTGGAATGGATGCTCTGCGTTCCTTGCTGTAGCAATGAGTCGGTGTAGCGAGGTGTGACGGGTCGGCGATGTTTTCCGCATGACAACACTGTCCTGGGGCAACCTATCATTTGTTCGTAGCAATGGTGCAGGTCTAGTGAATAGCTCGTCCACCAAGATAGGCCAGATAACGTGAGAAGGGAGAGTGCGTTGCGAGGGATGAAATGAGTACTGATGAAAGGATACAACTTCCTGAGAACGAATGTTTTCCAGAATGTTTTGGACCCGAGTAAGATGTTCTTTGAGTTTAAGATTGCGATAGCAACTGGAGAAGTGGTCTTGGGCATTGGATACGAACACTGACTGATTATATAAATTGCTGTTTAGCGATAGCCAAGGAAGGGTCTCGCATGGCCAAGAGCTCAACAAGTTGTTGACCGTTGCATTCGCGTCAGAGTCTCGCCTGCTGTTGTATGCTCGGAGTCGACGTTGTATCAAATCGCTGAGACTTTCCTCGTATCTTGCCGGTTCTGAACTTTCGGGACTCTGATCAAAAGAGTAGGCGCAATCTGAAAAGTAGCCACACAGGATTGTCTCTGAAGGGCTATATCTGTCTGAGATGGTATAGGAAGCGTAGGGTGGTGGATCCTCGCAATGGAACTGCGGGTATAACGCAAAGGCCACAAATACTGGAACTAGATCACTAAGTTCCGGGCGGTCTAGCGAGGCATACACCATGGCAGGTATTGAGAATAGCATTTGAAACCATTTGTTTCCGCCGCCTTTCCGCAGTAGTTGGTATGCCTCGAGCCATACCGACGGAAGGTTGGGAGCTAACCACAGATTGTTGTAACGGAGGGACAATGTAGTACCTCCTGAAACGGTTGCATTCCACGATTCCACCATACTGAGCATATTCTTCGTCGTTGCAGTATAAATGCGACGGAAGACCGCGGTTGCTGCAGTATAAGCACGAAGTTCTCCCGAGTCGTTCAATGAGTCTCTAGCGGGGTAATGGACATCAACATTTGGCTCGACAGGTTGTCCGGACAAATCAGATGGAAACAGATAGGCCGCCCGTAGTGCGCTGCGCTCAAGTAGATGACTATTTTGTGACGGGAACTCTCCAAACAAAGGGCTCGATGGGTTTTCATGGAATAAGCAGACCTTTTCATAGTGCTCCTTGATCGCTTTGGAGACGACATACAGGTCCTGATGCTGAGAAGTTGCAGGAAGGTTCAGCCACTCTACCTGCTGCATGCGCCGGAGATCCCGGGGGTACCAAACGCGCGAAGGGCATATGGATGCAATCG
The DNA here is from genome assembly GCA_038089755.1 of Leccinellum rugosiceps. Lineage (NCBI taxonomy): Eukaryota > Fungi > Basidiomycota > Agaricomycetes > Boletales > Boletaceae > Leccinellum > Leccinellum rugosiceps. The sequence goes on along the minus strand of JBBPLL010000064.1, from coordinate 68,705 downwards.
AGCTGAGAAGTTCCGCGTCCTGAGGGCTGAGGTTGATAATCGACCAACAACTAGCTGACCGGAGGAGAGACAGCGCTTCTTCCGTACCCGATCTGCCTGTAAGCGGATCGGTGCCACAACCACTGGTAAGAGCATGCAGATAAACACAGTACAGCTTGTTCGTCAAGCTGATAGTGCTTGTCAAACATCCCAACTCGGTGTCAACTTTAAAGATCTGGTACGAAATCGGCTCGAGGGCGGAACCACTTGTATTGATTTGGACGCGAACGTGATGACCAACCTTGCAGAATGAGGGATTTCCGTCGGGAATAAGGACACAACGGGGGATGAGTTCGATCGCGCTGGGGATTATTTTCTTCGGCCGAAGTACAAGTTGATTTACCAATCCAAATAGCGTCCCGATAGACTGGTTCTCGTCGTATACCATCCCCCGCATATTGTGGGATTGAAGGTCATCGTTTTCATCGACGTAAAAGGACAAGCCATAGCGAGGTAAGGCGACGGACAGCTGTAATGATGAAGGTCGTGCAAGGTCGGGAGATGCGCTGACAATGAGGTTCGATGGGATATCAAGTGGGCTCAGAAGAGATGAAATCATCTCCCAAGTCTCACTTCGAATGTCTACGAAGACCTCGTGGCCTTTCCGCATGTGATATTGACCAGGAGTACAGTAGATGGTCCAATTCTCGGGCGAAGTCTCCCATAGCACGTCGATGGGACGAATTTCCAAGGTGGATGCATTGATGTTCAACCAATGAGCGTGTCCCTCAATGAATACTGCCGGAAGGTCACCCTGCATTTTTTCATGCGGGACGAGCTCCATAATCTCCGTATCTCCAATAGATGCTCGTATGATGAGATCTTCGTTTCTGAGAGCAAAGTGCACCTGGAGATACCCATTAAGTTTGAGTTCTTAAACTTGCCTACAGATAGAAAGTGGCACTCACTGTGTGCTCAGAGATCGTGCCCCTTGTCGAGTATTCCATTTCTGGGAGATCGCTTGGTATGACGTCAAGCACCTGCTGCACAGATAGTCAGTGACATATAGGCGGAGAGATTGAAGACTGCAATCTACCTTGCCAAATATCAAGTTGTACAACGGATGCTTCTGAATTTCGTCGGGCAATTTCCCTAGCGGTTTCCCGTCAACCAAGAGTGACCCATCGAGTAAATTATAATGAACCGCTTGCGAGCACTCCTTAGCCGTCGCCGCAGTCACACACGAGATCCAGCGTGAGTTTGGATTCCCCAATGGAGTCCACTTTGAGCCTGGCCGGTAACGTGACCAAAGTAGCCCAATTGCAAGGTTGATGCCTTCATCATCGGGATCAGCTTGTATGACTTCGCGCAAGGTATCCTCGACAGCCAAGGAGACACGGCGATCTCTGTCGAGCAGTAGCTGCGAATACTGTGAGAGACTAGAAGGCTGGCTGGGGGTATGATCGTGGATAAAAACCGCGCAACAAACTAGAACCATGACATCTTCTGCTGAATGAAGGAGCTCTGGGACCATCGAGGGGTCGACATCAAACGTGCTTCGGCATATGGTGGCTGCGGTCCGCAAGTGTTGACGAAAGTCTTCGTCTCCCGACATCCCTGTTAGCTTGTTCGATAGTTCCTGAACCCAGGAGAACATCTTTCCACGCACAGCACGAAGAAGCTTGGTCACTTGAAGGGAGGTGGCTAAGTCAGGCTCGGAGGAAAGGAGGCGACGGAGTAAGAGGGAAATGATATCCATCGTCACCAGTTCCAGCCAGTTGGCCTCAACGTCCTGAACGAGGCTCTGAAGCTCTTCCAGCAGCGCATGGGGGAATGTAGGTTGTTGGAGTTCTCGATGCCACTCCCAGTGCGAATCCGACAGCGGTCCAACTTGTAAGATAGCTTGGGTCAAGACCAAACGAACTTCCGGACGACGGAAGGTCAACGAACGAGCTCGGAGCTCCCGCAGGACGTTGAGCCATTGAAGTAATCCGCCACTCCGGAGGTGTCCGAATGCCATATATTCATGGATGGAAAGGTCCTCGGGGCAGTCAGCCTGGTTTGCTATAACTTCATTCGATGAGTGGAGGGTGGAATCAACGTATTTTTGCAAATTCTTGTATGGCCCTGTTGGAAGAGTATGTGTGCAATAGTTGCGGATGTCGACACGACATAACATCTCTGAGGTGGGAATACCAGCATCGCTATCGTAGCTGTAGAAATTCAATCCATTCTTAACACAGACCTGTTCCTGAGTACTGGGGATGGACGACGTCTTGTAGTGTGTGACAACGAAGGGTTTCGCATCTGAAGCGAGCGTGATTCGTGATCTCGGGTGCAGAACAAGATAGGATGTGAGGTCATAGTATCCACTGAGGATGATATAGGGATCTTTCTTCTCAATAACAGAGGAACAGATATCGACCAAAAGATGGAATGTAGCAGAGCGCCACATGTTGAAAGAGACTGGGCAGTCTAATTCAAATATGACGACCTCAGCACGGAGCTGATCCACGGGTAACGGCCACTCGTGGAGGGTTATCTTCATATTCTGACATTCGCTTTCAAGGGAGCACTTGCGACAGTATCTGTCGTGACGTTCGTATCCCCAATGATTAACGAAATACTCGTGATTCGCCCTAGCAGCTTCTCGCCGAACGTTTTCATACTCGGCATTCATTCTGTTGAGCTCGTTGACCTTTTCATGAACCTTGATATGGGCTTGGTTCTCAATCTCAGCCTTGAGACACTGGAGACGCGAAGACCCTCTGTAGAAACGGATGGCGAAGCTGTCCTGAGTGATTTCCGGAGAAAACACCGACCAGCGGTGATGGGAGTGACGATGAGAAAGGTACTGGTGTGCGAGGCGAAGACGGTCGAGGCAGGCTGCCTTGGAGAGTAGAAGCTGCTCAAGAAGACTAGTGGGTATCTGTGGTGAATAGTCGGCGAGAATGGGGATTTCCTTGATAGCTATCTTATCAAGCGCGACCCAGAGCTCGATCATGGTCAACAGCATGACCGACAGGAGCTCCGGATTGCTCTTGTATTTCTCCCGCGCACCTGAGGAATACTTATTTGCCAAGAGCTCGAGTTTCTCGCAGGCTTCATCATTGTTCGTAACTTGATCAATCCATGTATCGATTCCTTCCTCGACTGCTCGTTCCACATCGTAGAGTGCAACATAGGGTTCAGCACGATATGCTTCCTCGAAAAAGGACCCATCAGAGGACAGGAAGTCATCCAGAATGCCGCGACGATGATGTTTAGGAGCGAAAGCGGTTCTAATAGGCGTAGCATTGCGGTTATCAAGAGAATTGCGGATGTAGTCTCCACTACTCTGGAGTGACAACTGAATGTCTCGGGAGAGATCAAGTTGAGAGGGAACCCAGACAGGCGATACACGCTGAGCTGCCTGCACCTGTCCCCACCGCTTCTCAAGCGTCGATCGGAGGTGGGTGCATGTCTGCAAAGCAGTTTCGGAGAGCCAATCTGAAGCGGAAGACCCGAGTTTACGCAAGCGTCGGGAGATCTTTGCCGACATGAATTGGAGTAGATCGTTGGAAAGGTCTCCGGAAATCCCTTCGTTCGCAAGGCAGCACATGAAGAAAAGCATAAATGCCTTGTAAGAATCATGGCCGAGCGTCGACTTGTTTAACGAAGTCTGAAGGACAACCCTGATAACCAGCCAGAGTGATGAACGCCGCCATGGCAACTCCGAGTTGTTCCAAACTACATCATCGCCCACTCGTTTGTTGATGCGGACAATGTTGGCTGGGCGACCAATACTCCTCAAGATTCCGGTGAGTAATTCAGAGATATAACGGGGGTGAGTGGTATCTCTTGTTTCAATAACGGTTGACTGAGCTTTGGTAGTTGTTGGTGCAGCATCAAGGACGTCTTTGTTCATATGAAAGAGGAAACTGACGAGTTCCGAGGTATGATCATCGAACACGTTGTTGGGGATCTCGATGGCAGGTCCGGGATACGAACAGATGAGTTTCCCTTTCGTGGTGATCACGTGCTCAGCCATAGGGGAGACTTCAAACGACTCGAAAACGGTGACATCTTGCTGCTTCCTGAATACGACAGCGGCATTTTGGGCTCTGATGAGAAATGCAACGACGTCTACATGTTGTGAGTTTCTGGGATATCACCAGACTCGAAAGCTTGCTCACCTCCCACGGCCATGCCAGCGAGCTGGGATCGCGCTCGGGAGCTATCCAGGCTTTCAAACCCGGTGATGTTGTGCAAATTCACCAACATTCGTACAATTCTTTGCCACTCGGGCAAGTTGGCTTGGCCGACGTGTTCAGAGTAAAGACGAGCGGCAGAAGCGACTGCTCCAGAGAGAGAATGGTCATTGTGGACGGTGTGGTCATCACCGTTCGGAAGCTGGAGATGACAAAATACGTGCGTAACGAGATAGTCCAGTGTGCCAATGTCCTGAGGATCTAGGACGGATTGGATCATATTTATACGAGAGTGGCTTTAGAGTGCAGACAGTGAGACGTTGAGGGGACAAGGAGTAGAGGGGACAAGAAGCAGAACCGACGCAGGGCTGAGGGAACGACCTTTATACCATCGGTTATACACGAGGAGCGCCTCGAGGGTTAGGTTAGTTAAACTCTAAAGTCTGAGCTCGAATAGCACAGGGTGCTCTCACCAATGTTAACAGGAAACCCGGGTACAACTCAAGACATGGATGTCCAGACTCGATATCGCATGGATAGCTTGCATGGTTATCCGCAGCAGCAGGAAGGGACCTACAACAACCTGGGTATTGTGGACGACCTACCGCAAAGCCTTGCGCTTGTTCGACACCTGCAGAATCCTGTACGAAATAAGTACCTAATTAGGGCCACTGAGTGACTTCTCAGAGAATTTTCACCCACCTGGATACCGCAAGGAGGCTTGAAATTAATTGAAGTTGCTGTATGTGCCGCCACCATGCGGCGTCGGTGACGGGAAAATGAGTTTCGACCACTTTGTTCCGCAGCATGTAGCCAGAATCGGAGAGTGAAATCAGCGAGCATAGTAGACTCCGAGTCGCGACGTCTGCCAGCACCGGCTGACATTTTGGTGGAGCGTCCTAGGTGGCAAAGAGAACGTGGCGGCCAAAACACGGCACAGTACTACTAGATATCGATTCGAGGCCAAGTTGTATGCCTTTTGCTGGACTTGTGGAAGACCGTACCTACAGGTTGTGCCAGTTTTCAAAGGTCAATTTGAGCTTTCCTATACCTGTTTGCCAGTGGCAGCCTGACTCGGCCGCCGACTCAATAGGGTATGTTGTAATACTTAGTGGTAGTTAGCCAAGTGCGGCCTCAAGAGGTCACACTACAAACCGTCCACCAAGTGGACAGTTGGTACATAGCACTGCACAGGCACAATAATGACGCTCATCAGGTCCCACCTGAGCCTTAAATTAGCCTCTCGCGGCCAAGGAGTACTAGTGGTGACAATGGATCAGTACAAGGTTGAATCGATTGCACGGATGGTAGAACACCGAATGCTAGTAGTTATCTGTAATGCCACTCAGTTACTAATGGGGCTCACGCGGGAACGCGGTGGCACTGGCCAGCAGCATCGGATGTCTTTGCTTGGCAGTACTGAGGTCTCCAGTTTTCCTCCCGACTCCCCACATTGCCAAGCTGATATGGTGGGGTGCAATCACTCATCAAGAATAAAGATGTATGAACTTATGATAGTGGTCATCCCTTGATTACTTGGCCGGAAATCAACAACGGTGTTGTCTCCTGTGTAGTGGAGATGTAGTGCGGTCTCTCGCCTTGGGGCCATTCGAATCAGTACCATGTAGAACGAAATGGAAATGATCGGTACGACCTATGGAAGAACTTAGCCTCGAGAAACCGATCATTATTAGAAGTATGCTATTCACCAGGTCTAACATGACGTATTCCCCATTGTTGGAAGTGACGTAGCAAAGAAGCGCGGTGAACAGGGTAGCAGAGTACAAAAGCGCCGCATCAACGAAAACGCGGAGGAATGGTATCACTGGGTTTTGTCTCAATGGTTGGATGGTCGCGAAGTTGCGTTCTATGGTCCAGATTCGATACGCCAGAAGCCCTAGCATTCCGCTCAGACATTGACCACAAGTCTGATACTAGTATCGACATGCTCACCAGCGCTTACAACGTTGGCCGTGAGCGTTGACAAAAAGGACACCCCCGCAAACCAAGATTGCTGACAAATAAGTGCTTTTGAAGCATTGTCGAGGCCTCGTGAAATGCAGTAAAATGGAAGAATACCAGTCACTGTCATGTAAACACTGTCAGCGAGGGGGGATTCTCCAACGAGTGATTTCGCCTCACCTGCTACACTGCACCAGAGGATCAAAGGGACAATGACTATCCAGATCGAGTTCCACACGACATAACACCGATATATCTAGGTGCCACAGTGTAAATTGGCAACGGAACCACGTTCAGAAATAACGACTCACCACTACTCCATCTGCCAGAAGCGTTTGAAAGATGTATATTGCATTCTTTATCATAAACGTGTTTTGGAAAATGTCTGCGAAATAAGGAGCCAGTCCTTCAGGGACATTTCTGTACCTTATCAGGCCGTCATCCACGCGGATGACATTGATGATCATATGCTTGACGAAGCAGATATATTGTGAGGAATGAACCAAGAACATGTGAACGATTCTCTTACCGCAGTACTCATAATCATGAGGGCGACAGCCACCCAGACCATATTCAGATTTGACTTATGATAGTTTTCCCCCTGAGTTATCACCAATATGGTGGGGATGAACATTAATAATGAGACCCCTGCGTCAAATCTGTTCAGCGGAAAACAGTTCCCGAAATCGATGAAGTTCCACACCATACAAGATACCTTCAAGAACCGCTGATACAAGAGCAGCGGAGTCGAGGGGGATTCCAGAATACATGAAGAGAATGAGCGGAGAGGGGAAGCTATAGAGGCTGAAACTTGGTGGACAGGACGAGTGACAGTGATAGAACAAGCGGCTCGTCGTGTCCTGCTCAAACTCCGAGTTGACCTACGTCCACGAAGCCAGCTTTTGACACAAAACACCTAGACAGTGCAAGTCGGTGATAAGCACGTAGCCGGAGAGCGTGAGAGGTGATCAGAATGCCACCCAATGTAAGAGCCGACAAGAGTATCAGGATTCAGAGGCGTTCTGCAAATAGGACGGTCTGCAGAAATAGCCGCGGAAAGTCAAGTTGCATGGCAACCACGCCAACTGGGGTAGTGCCAATTTCAAAAAGAAAGGGAGATCTTCCAGATCAGTTTGTCCGAAGCGGATATATGATAAAACACCAACCGGTGCTTATGTACCTTGAATGGCAAGATAGCAACCCTTCTAGAGCTTGTAACTGCTGAATATGCTTGTGACACACGGTCATTTAACTGATTGAAGACAATTACTGCTGTACCAGCACAAATGAGTGATCGAGCATGCACGGACTTCTAAGTTGTAGCCTGTATGCCAGCGCCTCCGAGTGACCGAGTCCGTCTCCCGGACAAACGAGAATGACTTACGTCAGAGAATGATGCCAAGTTACAACTTGAACTCACTTCTCCCGTCTGGACCCCTGTCACCCCAACAGATATCAATCATTCGACATCATATCCGGCCCGATGGAAACAACAGAATGTCGTATATACCGAGATCCAAACCCCCGGTCAAAATGCGAGGCTCGCACAGCCAACGACGCACAACCGGCAAAACATTCGAAACAACAAGAATTATGACACCAGATGATATTTTTCTTGATTCACAAAACTTTATCGCTTTTACTCCCAAGTGCCGCCATCTGGATGAATATCCACTTCTGATCGAGTGTCTTTTTTTACATAAATAATTCAGTCAAGCGTTGGTTTTTCTTACAGGACAAATTTGCAGTCGAACTTGCCAGTGACATGTACTTTTATAGCAGCTAGGTGCGACAGTCCCATGACCAAATATTTCGAAGGCCATGCTGAATTCCGGAGTCGATCTGCTCAGAATCACATCAACAGTGTAGTAAAAGCGAAGGCAGACGATGGAGTGAGAATCATAACTCAAATTTTGCCTTTTCCTGTCCCGTCTGTGCTGCTTGCTGACCAGTATTCGGTTTGTGTCACCACTCTTTGGATATCACCTTTACTGATTATCAGGCCTGGACGCGTTGCTACCTTCAACGACATGGCGCCGGATGTGGCTCCTATAGAGGAAATACTTTACACCGTATCCTGGACAGGCTATTGATCCGTTGGCGTAGAACAGACCGTCTTAGACTCTGGATTTCTGATCCTCCAGGAAAGTTGAAATCAGCCGTCGGAACCGGGGTATCAACCAGGATGGCTGATGCATCCAATGTCTGATATCAGCGTGTCGTCAGCTTGTTGGCGACAACATAAGGCTATGGAGTTGCGACATTACTCAAACAAGCTACAATCAACACAGTGGTAACCATAATATTGAATGTAAGGAGCTCAAAATGTTTACGCCGTTGTCATCAAGCTCCTCGGGACTCACACCTATCATTTATGTGCAAACAAGGACTCATAGTAATAAGAGGCCCTCCGACGACCCGGACCATTAAATAAGTTTGAAACTCATGATCCAATCTGACCGCTCGCGCACTTGCCCACCCTCACGTCTCGATTGCACTATTTGGCTTACCTTCCCTTCAGAACTCGTCAGTATCCGCGCCCGGACTCCCCTAATCCCCTACAAAATCAGAGCGACACGTACGTAGTATGATGACCCAACATTACGGACTCAGGAACACCATCTGAGCAATGAACACTGCTTTGGCGGGAGGACAGCAATCGGAATTAGTTTCAGGGGCCTCGGGTGAGACCCGTCAGCCGACACAATGATACCACGTGGATGCGCTCATAACCATAAACGGGCCAGGAGCTTGATGATCAGGCGGCGCCATCTGGGGCAACCAAATCATGCTCACTCGGATTCGCCTCCGTGGTCCACCACAGTGTCTAGTTCTAGCTCGATTAGTCGGTATAATTGATAGATCTCCCAGTTCGACTGACGCAAGTGGTTGGATCGTATTCTCGGTCTCGATTGCCACATGAATCCCGTCTAGACGCCTGCGTGCCCATCCTTCTGTACACCGGTACACTTGACAGTTTCAGCGCCCATGCTGCGGATGGCATATCAGACAAAGTTCTTACTCTTTAAAGAGACATACCTGAATACTGTGATATCAACAGGCGTCTGGACACCTTGGACAACGGTACGTAATGATATAGACCCGAAAAAAAGGCAACTGCGCATCAGTCTGATGGTTCCAGTGTGTCAAGTAAATGTTGTATATGAAGTGATCCCTTACTTCGGACCGTAGTTTGGTGGGCACTTGAAGCTATGCGCTATAACACAGCCGGACCGTCATACAGCCAACCAGCTATCTGGTCTGCTCAATATGTTGATAATGGTATACGATATGCCACCGGATGGTGAACATTGCAACCCGCGGTGGTCAACCTGATGCGAAAGACAAGTTGCCACCGCTTGATCACATTCTGGCATTCTCTCGGGACGCTACTTAGTAGACAATGTCAGAGAGAAGTTGAGATCAAGCAGCGACGAACCAGCAATAGAAATAGAGATCAGGACCCCGCGCTCGCATATACGTATCTCTAACTAGGTGCAGGGAAGCGGCACGTAGCATGATGCCGTTTATACCCTATCCTGCCGCCGAATGACCGGCCCTCGACGCAATCACGTACGGGATTCCCTAAACCGATCTCGATCAACACGATTGGAGTTATTCAGCGAACCAAAGCCACCCCGCTTGTTGTAATCTCATGGAGGAATAAGGAGCTGAGCAGGCTGGAATATGTAGTACGGTTTTCTTTCTCTTCTATTTGACTAGTTTCCAGGTCTTTGCCGACTGACCAATCGCCAAGACCCAGACAGGCGGCGCCCTGGAGGCTGCGTGCCACATGACAGGATCGAGTTTAGCCTGCTTACGTTTCGGCCGCCTGCTGAATAGGCGCGGAGTGGGTCCGATTCAGACCGAATCGCTATACGTTGTGTCCGTTATTGCCGCTAACGACCGATAGTGACCTCGTTCCAGGGATACAAAATACAGTTGTTGTTCGAGAATCTGCCCGACGGTAAGGGATAGGTACGTGAATGCGGACATGTTTGTCCACTTGTTGGGCGAGAAGATAGTGCCTGCATCACCTGGAAACGGTGATTAGATCCGGTCCCTTGTTGTCGGGCACGTACAGGGTCGGAACCAGCGAAGGCCCGAGTACGCGATCGATGTCGCCGGAGACGAACTAGTTTCTCGGTTTAGAAACGAGGTTTGGTGCGGCGGTGCTTTACTGTGTTTCCGGGTTCTCCCCGTTCTTACATACGCCCGCTCCGAGCTGACGTTCGGTCATTTTAGGCGGGAAGTGGAAGAGACGAACAAGGAGGCGCAGGCGTTCAGCCGGATGTTCAAGGAGATGACCTTGGTTACGAACAAAGAGAAGCCCGCGGGAAAAGGAACAATGATGAAGAAGACTTCGATGGCACTGAGATTCGGATGCGCTGTACGTGCCTTGGCACGTTTGTCTTGTTATAATCTGTGTGCACGGCAAGTCCACGCACAGGTATGCATCTGTAGGGGTGGGGCAAGCGCCAAGGCGCGACGGACGTCCCGCTCCGGACCGAGTGGTCTTAGGTCGAGGTTGAGGATACGTATGCGACCGCTGTCAACGTGTCTCCCTCGTCTCCCACGGGGAATCAAGGAGATGGTTACCAGGTTCCCCGTCGGATTGAGAGATCCGATGATCGGTGAAGGCGCGAAAGCTCCGTGAATGGGTTCTACACGCATCATGTCGTTTTGTTGACTGATTCGACGGGCAGGCTGAGCTCGTATCTCCTCACGTCCTTGTTGAGCCATCGTATACGTGCTGAACCAGCCTTCCAAGACAACGATTGAACAGTGCCAACACGCCACGTTCGACGATGCGTTGCTTGATTCTGATAAGCTAATCTATGTCAAGGGCAACGCAGGGCAATCGAACTTGGTGCTGGATTATTGGATGTACTGCGAGATCCGAGATTCGATCACGGTAGTCATCCACGCCGCTTGGAGGCTGAATTTTAAAGTAACTTGATGTCGTCGTCGTTTGGGCCGGATGTGAAAGGGACGCGGCATTTTATTGACCCTTCGCGGGGGATCGAGCACATGTGGGATAAGAGCAAAGGCACGTTTCCGGAAGTGGTGCAGGTGTGGCTGTGGGTCCTGGGCACGCAAGTATGTGTCTGAGACAACTGCTTTGACGATTTATGCGGGTTGCCGACCACCTCGTTCAGGATTGGGCAGATCACGGAAGGTGCGCCACGAGGTGCGTAATCGACGACAAACTGGGTCGCTATAAGTCGTCAAGTCGAATGTGGCCTCAGTTGGGGGCACTTCCTGAAGCCTTCGGAGTACTCGAGCCAACTGGCTGGGCTTCTGGCTTGTTTGGGCTGAACGCCACTATCGACACGCTGCAAGGTCGCGTCATGGCTTCCCCCGCATGCCGTATCGAATGCGATACTGGACGTTGCGTTCGCAGAAAGAGGAATCTTCGCTGTGAATTTGGTGCATCCGCGACCAATACTGTGGGAGTCTCTGATGCAGCCCGGCGAGGCTGTTCATGAAGAAGCGTCTGACACCACGCGATTGGTTGAGCATGCAGCGGACATGAGCGAGGCAAACATATCAGACGTGTGGTGAGTTTTCCATCAGAAGTGTCTTTTTCTGGAAAAAAAGCGTCCGACCTCGAGCTGCTAACCCATATACGACAAAGCCTGCCATCAAACTGCTCAACTTTATGCGTTCGTTGGTGGGGGGCAATGTGGCGATGTGGTATGGTCAGATGGTTGGTCTGGCAGTGGCAGGGACGGAGGCCAGTTTCGCAACGAATGTAACAAGCATGTTACGATGCGGACGCTCGGACCGCTCTCTGCTGAGATGCGAGGTGATGGGTGGATTGTGGGGCATGAATTGACATGTTTGACTTGCCATCGGAAAGGATTTGGCACGCGGCCACAACGTGGCCAAGAGCGAAAGGAAAGCACATACACGAGGTAGCCCGCGTGACCGAAAATGAGACGACCCAAAGTCCACATTATTTTGTCAGCTTCGTCTTTGATTTAGATGTTGGTGGTAGCAAAAGAAGACGGGATGTCTTGATATCCGGACGCCGGGAATTTGAAGTTTTGTGATGGACCGATTGCGTTATGTGTGCCTTTGGCCTGAGCGGGGAACGCGGACACTATGAGATTTTGCGGGTACGTAGGCCAGCGAAGTCGATTGTTTTCTTTCTTTTGTTGAATTGGCTGTGCTCTGCATTCTCCGGGATGACTTGAAGTGGTGTAAGTGAAGAAGAGAAAAGCTGGCACGTGTCGAGTGAACTAAAAAGTACAGTTGGCTTGTTCTGATCACTTTATAATGGTCTCCAGCCATCCACCGTCCTGCTGGTCCTCCTCCTCCCCTCTAACCATCCAAACCATCGGAGTTCCCTCACCCTCGCTAGAAGTCGCCCTCGTGTATCATCCCAAGTAGGTAATTTCGTCCCGTTCTCACTGCCTTGTCGTCTCTCGCAGCATTCAGCCTCGGGATCATCCAACTTTTTTTTTCTTTTCCTTTTCAGTTCTCGACCTCGCCGTGTATCATACATCATTAGAAGATAAACCGACACCGACGATGGAGTGCCCTATTCTGGTTTGGATGCTCTCACTCAATCGCGATGTCACGACAGAGGTGTGTCTGTCTGTCCATATCTGCCATGGCTGCATTCGCGCCACTCGGCGCGACGGATCAAGCTCTGTTCCAACCTTCTGCGCCCCCGCACATATGTATAGGAGTACGACAAGTGCTATAATCTCGTGAGAGAGTGCGCGCCACATGCGAGGATAAGCTATGATTGCACGTCTATCGAATCCTTTCGTAAGTTCCGCCAAGCCATGCTCTATCTTCCGGGGTACTTCCACACCTTTGGGGGCGTTGCTCACGCTCATACACGCAGGCCAGATCATATCGCAAATGCTACCACTACTCATGATGCGCCACAGACGGATATCGAGAACGAAGTGGAAGGACTGCGAGACCTCGAACGGGAAGCACTGGATAGAGCAGGTCTGTCTGGCCAGTCGTTTTCTTGTACCTCCTTCAGGTCGTCCCGAAGTCACTCATCATACTCTTTCCTTCCCTTCCCTCGTCCTGCGTCCCGCATCCCATATCCCACGCTCCCGTCCCATTCGATCGTCTAGTCGCCAGACGACATGCCTCCCGAAAAGTTTCTCCAATCAATGATTGGATACCATCTCGCCTACGACAACTCGCTGTGTGGCATGGTCATGACCCAGGGCCGCCAACGACAGGTCATCAACATCGGCCTCGGCATCAAACAACTCTGCGTCGAACCCCGGGGCGTATCCGTCGCCGCCTACGCCGAGTCATTTGCACACAAGGTTCGTCTGTTTTCATTTCCTCTGACCACGTCCTGACGCGCGCCGATTGTCGTGTACATCTCGTAACGCGAACGAACAGCTGACGCCGCTAGAGCTGACGTTCATCGCACCCGAGCTGGGCGACGAAGTCGTCCTCCGCCGTCTCTGCATCCTCCTCTCCCTCAAAGCTGCCTACATCAAAGCCGTCGGCCAATCCCGCGGATTCGACTGGTCCCGACTCGAGTTCAACATCCCGAACGAGTCCGCACGGGGCGATGACCATCCACTCCAGGGATGGGAGTTCAGGGTCTTCAAGGCCCAGCTCGGCGTACAGCGGGGCGGGGCCGTGATCGAAGAGTCGTACCAATGCGCGTGTGCGTTCTTTCGGGGGACCAAGGAGAGCAAGTTTATCTGGCACGATAACGCCAAGGACTTGGAGGCGTGGGTGCAGTTCATCAATATCGATCAGATGATCAAGGTTATTCCCAAGTTGACGGCGTGAGCTCCTCGTCGCTGCGGCGTCGTGGCGTTTCGGGGCTACCCTTCCTCTCTTTGTTCATGCGCGTCTTGGAGTTTTCCTTCGTTATCTCTCATCTACGTATGTATCTTTGCGTTGATGTGCTCGATAGGTATGTATCATCACGTCCAGGCTCGTCGTGGAATACCGTTTCTCCCTCCCTCTTTTTTCTCTTTCACTCGCTATCCGCTCGCCATGCGCCTTCGAACGAGAACCTTTTTGGGGGGATTACAACACAACTGCTTCATGTTATTTAACCCTCTCGAGAAACGAGAAAAAAGAAAGAAAAAGAAGTAATAGACTATTTATTGCCGTCATCCAGTCATTTCATAACCTCCATCACATGATCATCATCCATCTCGCCATGTCCAAGATCGATTGTCCAAGTCTTGTAGGGGCCCAGTCTATTCAGGTACGAGATCATGGTGAAGGTGGCTGTTCGTGATCCAAGTTTCACTCCATCTTTGGTGTGGTTGGCGGGGACGTCGGCGACTCCAAGGAATCAGTTGACGACGGCACGGGCGGACCAGTGTAATGGAATCGTCCGTCTGCACACCGTGCACGGGCAAACGAACGAACAGATCCACACGTCAGCACGCCATCGACCCAAAAACGGGAAACCGAACAAAAAGAAAGAAGAAGAAAAAACATACTGATCCAATACCACACCGCACTGATGACCGCGAATCCGACGAACACGACCGAGGCATAATCTAGAACGAAACGAAAACGTTTGGACCCCAGAATCAGCAACTTAATCCCTCATTTTCTTTCTTCCAACTTGACGAAAAAGGAACGTCGGACTCAACTCATCGTAACCCTCGTGACCGGCACGATCGCCGGCATCGAAAACAACACGATCGCAAACGCGATCCACAATACCGCGATCACGTTCACGACCGTTCCCACCACCCGTCCAAGCCCAAACGGCGCATCCGCGACGTCCTGCCTGCCCCCCGCCAATGATATCGCGACCGGCAACGCGTACGACGCGCCCAGACACATGACTGCGACGCCGACGAACGCGTTGAACGCCGTCGAGGAGCCGAGATAGATCAGCCCGAGCAGGACCTGGATCGCGGTTGATAGCAGCAGGGCGTTCACGGGCACGTCGGGCAGGTGTGGGCTGACGCGCGAGAAGATGGAGTAGAACGGGATCGCTTTGTCGCGTGCAAATGCCCAGGTGGCGCGCGAGGCTGCGCAGGAGATGGAGATAGCGCAGAACATGCCTACACCGAAGACTGGTGAGATGCGCAGTGACTCAGTTCCGATGGTTTGGTTCTGAAAGGAGCGAAGACATACTGATGAACCACTGAAAGGAAGTACTCAGTGAGGGGTGTTGCTGTTGGTCGATATAGCACATACCAGTCCAAAACCACCAGCATTCGAACCCATGATCAGCGTGAACATGACACCAATAGGTTGACCAGAGCTAACTGAACACCCATGCGTGCGCTTAGCAAAACTCGAAGGTACAACTCCACTGTAAGGACACACCTGCCAATAGCGTACTGATGTCGGGCAGCGTGAAGAGGATTGGTAAGAGGAAAATAACACCCCAGATGGCTCCGATCGGTATCGACAACGTAATGGCTCTCGGAAGGATTTCGGAGGGATTGTGCACCTCTTCAGCCATGCTCGTAACTATTGCAAGCACAGTCGGATCATGACAAAAGGCATGATTCGATCACTTACTCATACCGATCGCAGAGTACGTATAAGCTAGGTAATAGGAAGATGAGTAAAACGTACCGAACAGGGAATCGACGTACCAGGCTAAAATCCACGTCTCAATTCGTTTTATATGCAAGCAGAGGATAATTACTTACCGGGAGCAGACCAATGAAGAAAGACCAGCCAGGTGTCCAACCAGAAGCAGGCTGGAACCCACCCAACGCGTATGATGCCGAGTGGCGGCCCGCGGCCGCCTTCGCGGATACACATATGAGGATGACTATCATCAAAGAGTTAGATAGTACAAAATGAGGTAATAGACGTCCCTACCTATGATGCCAAGGGCAGTCCAACACGCGCAAGCAATCTGTTAAACGCGTCTGCGAATGTACACGATAACGAACTCAGCGCCACGCACGTCAATGGTTGGCAGATATTTGTTGAAGAACAAGCAAAATGCGCATGAAACGGCAGTGACAGCCAAGAAGATCAGGTCTAGTGCAGGATGAGTGAGAGCTCGGCTTTCTACCAGGAAACATACATGTTTGCCATGGAGTCACTACCCATTCAGGATGGTATATCCCCGCACCTGCGACGATTAGTTGGGCCGTTCCTTTCCGAGACGTACAGGGTGAGTATACTACCTTATAATGAGTGGGAGGGTAGAATACCAAACGTAACGCTCAATGTGACAGTCCAGTTGCCGACCAGGTTGAGCCATCCATTGATCC
Source organism: Leccinellum rugosiceps (assembly GCA_038089755.1). Classification (NCBI taxonomy): domain Eukaryota; kingdom Fungi; phylum Basidiomycota; class Agaricomycetes; order Boletales; family Boletaceae; genus Leccinellum; species Leccinellum rugosiceps. The sequence continues at coordinate 52,369 of JBBPLL010000064.1, read as the reverse complement.
AGGAGAAAATAAGCTTGTAGCGCGGCGGGGCCAACCGATAGCACCAATAGTATGCACCGGCCGAAGTTGGGTATTTGGAGCAGATTTCGGCCAGGGAGAGCGCAAGCGTCTGAGTTAGCACGGAAACAAGAATCCATCTGAGGTGGGGCAATGAGCGTCAGTGTGCTTTCCCACAGACGAATCGGAGTCGGAACAGCTAACCCCCAGATGATAACTGCCGGACCACCACCGACGAGGGATGTGGCGAATGGGGCAGCGAGGCCGTAAGCTGGACTTCATGTCAATGCGACGCGAACATACGGATCGCTTGGCACGACTCACGGACTGCCATGATAGCTGCAATTGCCAACGCGTCAGTTCCTACACAAGACCCGTTCAAACGTCAGACGAACCTAGTGTCACTGCACGCGAGGAATGATAGCGAACACGTCAACAAAACACGGAACGTAGGGTAGGGCTTACTGAAAAGGATGTGGAACAAGCCACGGGTCTACGTAAAAGGGTTGTCGACCTGTCCCCGGACGGGGCATTATTGAGACAACTCGGTAGCACGTACCCTTGTCATTTCTTGAGTATAGCCGAGCTTTTGAAGCCCTTCGCGAGCAGCCAGATCAACGTCGAACACGTCTTTGGTCCCCATTGCGGTGAAGAAGCAGCGGAAGAAAGTCGCGAGCTCGAAAGTGGGGAAAGAACAGCTTATCTTTGTTCCTAAGCACCGATGGGGGTGGGAAACGAAGAGCCCGCATGGGAGCCACGGTCATTTCTTGATTGTTTCCGCACTATCGCGTCCGATTCGAAGCCGAACAAAACTGAACTTGATACATTCTCGACTTCCAAATGCCCTGATGACCGGTGACACCGGTGATGTCTCGTATGTAAGTAATTGGGCGCTCTGGCTAAAAGGAGAAATTCTGGTGATAGGAAGATCCCGAGGTCACCAAAACACTTTAATTACGCCTCGCTTTGATCTGATTACAGGCTGATTTATGTAAAATGTATTGATTCCCTCACATTTCAATGTCATAATCATCATTGCGCACTCTCATCGGAAATGTGCCTTTTCTTCTGGTGTTTTCTTTTGCCACGGGCCACGCCTCTAGATTGTCGCCACTTCGTCGCAGTCCAGTCCGTGCCAGTAGGTATACTACCACTATCGTCAGACCAGTGTGCCACCCATTCAAACGATCGGGATAACAAAGTACTGCCGCTATATTAATGGATGCCAACCTGCACATTCATAACGAGCTAGTACTACCGCTGATCTCCCCCATCATTTATTTTCCATGTTTCGTTCCCTCTCGACTCTACGGCTTCCAATCAAGGTGCTACTGGTATTCAATAACTATCTTCCCCGACACTCACCGTGGAAGTCACTCATTATCAACCAGAAACTTCCGCTCTCCTGCCATGCGATTCTTTCGTGGGGATTGGTTAGCTAATGTGTTCAGGACGGGCGCAAGGCTTGAAGTGCTCCGAATTTGGCAGGTACGCTACTTACCCCAACACACACACATGTACCCCTGGTGCTCCGAATTCATCACCGTCTCGCTTGTTGCTCCTCCGATCTTTGCGATGCCATACAGGACGAGTACGAGGTGTGCTCGATGCGCCAACGAAGGCGAACGGAACTCATTCATGCGTTGTTCTCGGTGCAAGGCCACCATCTACTGCGTATGCCCGAGTTGCGCATACTGCTACTACTAATCGGCTGACTCTCCAACTATTTTGTTTTGCTGGACCCACAGTCCAACGAGTGCCAATCATCTGACTGGCCATCCCACAAGACCAACTGCAAGCCAGCACCACGTCGACAGCCCGGGGCTGGTGTTGTCCCACCTCAGCAAATCCTGGGCGTCCTTATTCCCTGCAACGCAGACAGAGCGCGCGGCGCCCGCGTGTTCGAGCACGCCATAATCGGCCCCTCCCATGCAATACACACCAAGGGCATCCTCTGTCCGTTGTTCCACCAAGTCGGCTTTCCTCTCATCCTCTTTCGACACCTCGATGACGGTAATCCTGCCTCCGACGCAGTCACGAGACGTGACCACGGACTGGACAACCAGATGGCGGCGCACCTGATGACGAATCCAAGCACAGGCCACCCTGAGGGAAAGTGAGTCCAACTTGTTATCTCTCATGTTGACCAACCGACTGATGCCCTTTAGATTCCAGAGAGCGGGATGCATAGGCACGGTATGTGGATTTTATATTTCGTGCCGCAACTTGGTGGAGAATCGACCAACTCAAAAGCCATTTAAATATTAGGTGACCGTCATGCGTCAAGATGGGAAGCCGCTCTCGTTGGAAGCCATCGAAACGGCGATGATGTACGTCGACCTTCTCGTCGGCAGGTTCCTCGACGGCGTCTCTCCTTCACGCTTATTGAACCCTGCCGGATTTCAACGCTTCTGTCAGAGGTATAAAGAGGAGAGAATCCTGAGCGGGAGCAAGGCATTCGAGAGGATGAACATTCCCTTGTGATGTGTGTAGGATGAACGGACGCGGCATGTATGTTATATATATTGGGGCTGACATTTGTTTCTTGGAAAGGTATGGAATGGACCCCTTTGGGGATGCACAGGAATCGATCGCACAAGGTACAATGGGATACTTGAAACAAGACGCGGTGTGGAACACTCAGTAGTTGGGTTACTTTCACTTCGTAATCCCGACTGGCGTCCGGACTACGTGCGTGGTTTGCAAGACTCGAAGCAGACCTAATAAATGCCCAAAGCAGGATGACTCGGAAGATGACTCGGGCCGGGGAATCGTTCAGCGAGTTGAAACTCTGCCATGTACCGCTTCCACACATTTCTTGAGCTCTTATCATCGTGCAGGTCTGAACCAAGCCCGCCGGTGGGAGAGTTCAAGCGACAATGTTACTAATTACAAGGTACGATACATGACGCTTCTCGTAAGTAAAGACTCAGATACTGATTTGGACGGATCCCCGGGCCGACTTGACAGATATCGCTGGGCGGGAAATTCTAGACAAGTTTGGTCAGCTCATCCTCCCATGCTTTCCTTTCTTCTCATTTCAACTCTTTCACAGGAACCGGCCCCACATCGCTTGTAACGATATATATCTCCGGAGGTGTGGATCCATTGGAACAAGACATGCGGCAAACGTCTCGAAAGCTGCGCGGGGAATAAAGGAAGACTCAGGGCACTTCGATGCACCCGCCCGGGCCGCTCGCGCGCGTGAGGCCTCGCCCTCGAAACACTTCGTGCGTATAAATAAATAGCAACTTGAAGGTGACCCTACTTCGTTCCAAATTCCTTGCCAAATGTGCGCACTTACGCAAAAAGGTGCTGCCGTCGCCTTCTCTCCGGTCTCTCCGGTCTCTATAGCTGGAGTCCTTATTATTGGCACCAGCGTCAACCGGATGATCATTACTGTTGCGTGGCCGGACCTGCCACAACGGCTGTGCCTTTTGCCCCACAATTCCGCCAAACTCGGGTGTTCCGGTCGGTAGACACGACAAAGCATGTTCGCAACATTTTCATTGAGCTCTTGCAACCATCACGTGTATGGAGTGGCCACACATAAAATCTCCGAAATTGCAAGGGCTTAGAACCCATTTCCTTCATTCGTGCCACGTATTCCTGTGGTGAGCATGTCGCTCTCCAAGTTTGTCATCCTCTTCGTGACAGTGTGGCTCTTCAACATATCCTTCATTGCTCCTAATCCTCCTCCCGACAAATCCGAGCGCGTAAACAGATCCTTTCACGAGCGTATGCTCCCGACGATCTACCCGATCTTGCACAGGGTATGACTTGGAGCTTATCGCGAACTCTCGCAGTTTGCGGTATCAACAAGAACTAATCGACCACTTCATTGTCAGGTGTCCGCATCCGTTCCTTGCATCGCCGAGTTAGTTGTCCTGCTCGCCACTCGCCACTCCTGCCGGTTCTCATCCGGTTTGCTCTCGTACTTGGTCCTCCTGGGTCACCGCCTCCCCAGTTCGCACGTCGACCCCTACTTTCTTGCTGGATGTGTCCTCGTCGTCATCGGTGCTCTTGGGCGTCTGTGGTGCTTCCGTGTGCTGGGACGCCAGTTTACACACGAGCTCGCGGTGCGCAAGGACCACGCACTCGTAACGACAGGGCCGTATGCGATCGTGCGACACCCGGGCTACCTGTGTGGGGTGCTCTGCACGCTCGGAATGTCACTTGTGATTGGTGGTCCGGGGTCGTTTGCGCGGCGGTGTGGTTGGCTCGAGACCGCGCTAGGGAGATTGGTCGTTGGCGTGTGGGCGGTGCAAAGCCTGGTGACAGGCGTGATGTGTTATGTCCGGAGTTGGCAAGAGGATGCGTTTTTGCGGGCGCATTTTCGCGAGGAGTGGGAGAGGTATGCGAAGAGGGTGAAGTATCGGTTGATTCACGGGGTGTATTAAGTATCGTGGGTAACAGTCGAGGAAGGCGGATCATTGCAGAGATGGGTAGGTTTATGGGCGTGGCTTGGTATATATCATTGGAGGGGTTGTGGGTGTACGAGCGGACGGTTCTGTTTGTCCTATGATGATTACACATACGAAATTTACTGCCTGCCTTAATTATGATTTGACAGGAAGTTTGTAAGTTCCTTCCGTCCTCTGGCGCGTGCTTATGTTTGTGGTCGTGATCATCTGAAATACGGAGGACACGTGCACATCGCGTGTTCTAACCCGGCGGTAAGCTTCAATCCAGGGACGCGTTCGTCCTCCTTTCGACGAAGTGGGTACTCCTACCAGACTGTGGTGCCAGTGAGTGCTCAGTGAACCGTGGCGGAGTACTGAACACAGAGTTTGTAGGCCGGTCACTTTCACGAACATGGAATAGTTTTTATAGACTCGGAAGCCGCTGAGAGTCCGAGGGTTGCGGACAAGAAAAATCATGTTCTCGGTTATATCGACTCCAAAGCATCGCAGTGATCGCACCGGACCACTGCCACGCTATCTGGTCCCCATCTCTGGGTGGATCATCGTGTCACATCATAAGGCTGAATGAATGAAAAAGTTACAAATTAATAGGCCTGGTTCTCGCTCCGCCATTCCGATGGCAACATGATATAAACAGTAATATCTCCGAGGCTCAATGCAGCGCCCGGACCTTCTCCGAGCCAGGTCTCTTTGGTTCTAAACGGAAGAAAATAGATGGCTCGCAACCGGCTACCATGGTGTCCATGCGAACTGTGGACATGTACCATGGTCATTCGGGCAGAGCCTAAGTTAGGCTATGACGACCAACAAAGTTCCCGCGGGCTCCGACGGAAATCACCGTCAGCGCTCTTGCCCAGAGTCTCCAGATGGCTCCCCAGCATGCACCTCGACCATTACTTCTAACTGGGTCTGTCATACCACCGTCGGGGGCCTGGGGTGCTTCCATACCTCGGGACGCCACTTTACACACAAACTGGCCTTGCGCAAAACCTTGAGAAGCGTAAGGGCCACGTGCTCGTGATACGGGATCGTGCAACACCCGAGGTATAAAAGCACTATTCTGAGCACCCTCGGACCACGTCTGGCAGGGTTGTAGTCAGCGTGTTTGCAGTGACTGAGGGAGGATGCATTCTTCAGGAGCGCTGACAGGGGAAATATGATATATATCGCGGAGGCTAAGATTTTGGATGATCCCCAGTGCATGCTCGTACTAGTTAGTAGGGTTGCAGTGCAAAGTGGTCGGAGTGGCGATGACGTACACTTGGGTTGTCTTAGTATACCACGGTGTGGACAATATTCTGCATGTTTGGTGGGCAACGACCTGCCTACAACGTACATTGCGGAAGGACGGCCCAACTCGGTGGACGGCAGGTCGACACTCGATCACGATGTTCTGGAGAAACTGGATTACGTGCGCAGAGTTTATCAAGCCTGAGCATGGTTGCATGAGTGTAGCAGGACGAGTCTGAATCATCAATGATAGCACGCGAAGCGCAGAACATGTACCAACTTACTCCACAGCTGGGCACGATTGGCATTCCAGGGAGGTCATCATCATGCCATTTTTTGATTGACATCGTAGAGCTGAGAAAAGAAAAAGCAAGTGGTAGCACATTGCAGGCCGATCGCTTTCTTGTGTTCACAGAAAGCCATTGTGGAAAATAGGAGTCACGGTTGGCAGGTTGAAGTCGAGTTCTACTGCGACCTTTCTTTGAAGGTCGTACTACTCTTCATCTAAACTTGCCAATGATTTGGATCTGGACGTGTGAAAAAAGACACGTGTCTTGGACCCACTGTCAAGAACTTGTTCTGTTTGCCATCATGACGCGGCTCCATTGCAAGAAAAACATAAGGCTGCGGCGGCTGGCACATACCAACAATAAACCACAAGGAGTAAGTGTCACGATGGGCCAGGACTTGGATGAGCCCCGAGCGATCTGGCCTTGTGGCGACCCGGACCGGCATCACCTTCAGCCGGTTCACGCCGAATTATGGTGGTTCTGGGAAGGTCAACTGTTTATCAGAGGTACGTTGCTTCCGTTAGTTTGCTAGGAACAATTGAATGGAAAAGATGACATCTTTGTAGGGAACGTTCAAGCCGAATTATGGTGGTCCTTGGAACGTTCATTTGTTTGTCAGCAGTGCATTTCTTCCGTCAGTTTGCTATGGAATGATGTCATATTTGTAGGGAACATTCAACTTGAAAGCCACAGGTGTCGTGCAATAATGAATACTCGGCAGACTCGTGCAAAGTGTTCGTGTTCTAACTTATTTTTTTTTTTATTCCGCGTTCTTCTACTTTCGACGCTTTCGTTGTCACAGAGCTTGAGCAGGTTCATACCATTGATGAATACAGAAATCGCTTGGGGCAACATCATCTGCCTACGTCCGTGATACAGCAAGTGCTTAAAGTGAAGCACCACTGGCAGTAGCCCGGGCGCTACGATACGCACTCTCAACTTCTCCATGTTGGATAGTAACAACAAGAAGCTACAGGGCAAAGTCCCAACCGACCTTTTGGAGATAACAACCCAGGGCCCGCCCTGTACAGAACTGTACAGAATGGACTAGTCTGAGAACGCTGTGACTTTTTCCAGAGCTGTCCAGTTCCATTTCAGTTTAACATATAAAGCACCCGCATATAAGATTATCAGGCATACAAACCCTCGACATCCATTCCCGCACCTCCATCGTATCTGCCCGCCAATGACGTTCTCCAAGATCCTTGTTCTCCTTCCGTCCGTGTGGCTCTTCAACGTGTCCTTCATGTCTACCAATCCCCCTCCCAAAGATTCCGAACGCGTGCAGGGACCCTCATATGAGCGTATATGCCCAACGCTTCTCCCAATCCTGATAAGGGTAAGACTCATTCCCACTGTGGATCATCCCGTGTGCGATGCAAACACGAACTGATAGCTGTGACGCCATCCACTAGTGGTCTGCGACTATTCCCTGCATCGCCGAGCTCGCCGTTCTACTCGCCGCGCAATATCCCTCTACTCTCTCCTCAGAGGTACTCTCCCGACTCGTCCTCCAGGACCACCAACTCCCCAGCATGCACCTCGATCGTTTCTTCTCGGCTGGTATTGTCCTCATCGCCATCGGCGGCCTCGGGCGGCTGTGGTGCTTCCGTGCCCTAGGGCGCCATTTCACGTATGCGCTGGCCGTTCGCAAGGACCACGCGCTCGTTACGACAGGGCCATACGCGATCGTGAGGCACCCGAGCTACCTGAGTGCCATGCTCAGCATGCTCGGTATGATTCTTATTGTCGCCAGCCCTGGATCGTTCGTGCAGCGCTGCGGCTGGCTCAGTGGGACGACGTTCGGAACCGTCGTCGCTGGTGCGTGGGCTATACAGAATGTGTTGGTGTGGATATTCTTTGGCGCTCGGTGTCAGAGGGAGGATGCATTTCTACGGGAGCGCTTTCGGGAGGGGTGGGACAAGTATTCGCGGCGGGTATGACATCAGATGGTTCCTGGCGTGTACTAGTAGGGCTGCGCCGCGGGCATGGTGACAGGCAGCCAGGCGATCAATCAAGCGACGAGTTAGTCAAATTGTGTTAAAACTGGAAAAAAAGAACCGTGAGAGCAAAGTCATAACTATGTCGACATGTCGATTGGACTCGGTCAAACTTTGGCTGAGTACGCAGTGTGACCACATGTCCAGATCATTGCGGGCAACCATCAACTCTTGCACGAACACATGATCAAAGACTAGTACCCGTGGCTTTTTTTAATGGTGGCGCCTATGCGTCCGACGTCCACATTTTCGGTACTTATACACGATCGAGTGAGTGTTGAACTCAAGTCAGCCTATCACTAAAGCGTTCGTTTTCTGAGGCTAAGCTAAACAATGTTCTAGTAGAAATAGGTTCCCTTGTTGACTGCTAGAGCCTCCACTAGGACCTCGCTTTCCCGGCCTCCAGGACCTCAAAAAGTCACAATCAAATTATCCTTGAATGTATCTCAAGTTCAAGGAACAACTGCCTTCCTATCTAAGGGTCTGCATATGGGAGACTGGCTCAGGGAAAGTCATCACTTGCCTAACTTTTTCTTTGTAAGTATTAGTATTTGATGCGTATTCCAGCCGTGTCGACCCGGGCCCATCACGATCATGATACTGTTACGGGGTATGTTCGAGCCCGCTATCACCCGCCCTCGGTCTTGCCCCCGCACCGATAGGTACCAAGAATGTACTACATGACGTGGTCCCGGAGGGAACCGCACCTAAATTACCCTCGTTCTAGGCCGGCCGCTGGAAATAATCGCCTTCGTATAAATTATAATTTAAACACTAAGAAATCACCCCACGGGTTCGCCTCCTGAGGCAAGCATGTCTCTCGTAAAGATCCTTATTTTCCTTCCGTCTGTGTGGTTGTTTAATGTGTCATGCATCCCCACTAATCCCCCTCCGAACAAGTCTGAGCGCATGCATGAACCTATTTTCGAGCGCATATGTGTAAACACTCTCCCGGTCGTATGCAAGGTATGTCATGGATCATCCATTGCGATACAGCACTGCTGCCGGTAGCTGACCGACCTGTTGTTTCTCTAGGTGGTTGCATCCATTGCTTACATTGCTGAGGTGGCGGTGACGCTTGCTGCCCATTACCCCTCCCCGCTCTCGTCCGAGGTGCTCTCCAGATTAGCACCCTCTGGACAACTTCCTAGCGCACACATAGATCACTACTTCTTAACTGGGTCTGCCCTCAGCATCGTTGGCGGCCTCGGGCGACTGTGGTGCTTCCATATTCTAGGACGCCGTTTTACGGCCGAGCTGGCCGTACGCAAGGACCACAAGCTCGTGACCACAGGGCCATACTCGATCGTGAGGCACCCGAGCTACTCGTGTGCCATACTGAGCCAGATTGGCATGTTGCTCATGATTTCCGGCCCGGGATCGTTCGCGGAGCGCTGTGGCTGGCTCGCGACGTCTGGAAGACTCATCATTGCGGTGATCATCGTGCCGCTGTGGCTGGTCGCGTGTGCGCGGTGCCCGAGAGAGGACGCGTTTCTGCGGGAGCGCTTCCAGAAGGAATGGGACGAGTACTCGCGCAGGGTGATATATCGAATGATCCCTGGCGTATACTAGTAGGGTTGGGTAAGGTATGCTCCGTGCGCACGTCTTGATCCGGTATGATAGTGCTGCTTTACGTGGTCGTTGATCTTGGTCTCCTTTCCCTTCATTCACTGTCGTTGTCATGTTCCCTTCCCGTTTCATTTCTCGTCAAAGTTTCCTCGTCACTTTGTCTACTTTGTTACATATTTGCACCGTACAGTGTACTTCTCGCTCCTCCACGTCCTTGCTGTAAATCATTAAATAAATCCCCCGTCTTCCGTTCCCGTCCTCGTCCGAAAGTTGGAACCGATTATCATCGTGATCGCCCATTCTTGGCTTATCGCCTCACCTTTTTTGCTGACTCGATTAGGATGACTTTCGAGTTCGGATACCTTGGGGTTATTCGAGCTCTCGTTTGGACATGCTGATAACACGTATATAGGTTCCATGGCTAGGGACTACAAGGTACTCATTGACCACTGCGCTACCACCTGCATCTGTCTAGTAAGCAAGTAATTGTTCCGTACTAGTAGTTAGGGGCAACAGAGTTCCGTAAGTGTAGAATCGGAGATCGCGGCAGTTACCGCAGCGGAGCGAGCAAAACTTGCTTTCCCTCCTGGCCGAAAAGTTCTGAAAGTGTCAGGGACGGGCCGCATCTCTAATCAAGTTCTAGATCTTGCGCACCCCGTTCCCAACAACAGATCATCCGGTGGAATCGTCATACCAGTAGCACTTGCTGATCTTCAACTAGTTACCAATGTCAACTCTCCGCTACAGTGGTTCGTCCCACTTTTACAGAGAGCTCGCAGAGCTTCCCGTGCCAACATCCGCCAAGTTTACCAGCATCGTGAAGTCTAAGTCCGATTTTGCAGGTTAGCAAGAATACACATATTCCATGCACCAATAACTATCAGAATCCTTACTTCCCATCAACCTTTTCAGTCGCGCGCGTGTCCTATTCGGCTCGTGATCACGAACGGAACGTGAAGCGATCAATCACGAAAACCTTCACTCTAGGTGGTCCCGATTCGCCCATTGGCGGGCTGGTAGTCCCCCCAACGATCATCCACGATCCATCCGAGATCTTGGCGTTCCTCTTTGCCCCGTCTGAGAAACGTCATGCAATCCTCAGAGAAGTCTCCGATGCTCAGGGAATCAAGAAACGCTACGTGGAGGTCTGGTTGGGCGCTCAGCTCGAGGCATCGCTCGAGGTCACCAAACTTCACGGGTCATTCCACGCTGACGGTATGGTGTTTTCTAGATTTTCGTGCTCGAGTCCTCACCCGCCCACTTTAGATTACTTCAAATCGTTCTCGTTTGCTCCATCTGAGACTGCGCTGGTGTATACCGCAGAAGCGAACCCCGAGGCCACTACAGAACAGAACGACGATCCGTTCCCCAAGTTCCGCTTCATTCCTAATTTTGGAGAACAGCTATACACTAGGAAACACCCCACCCTTTTCGTGTTTCGCTGGCAATCCCCTAACGAGGCGGCGGCGAATGCTGGAAGCAACTCGAATACCATGCTGGCACCCTCCATCACCGCTCTGACACTAAACCAGCCCCCCAATATTCCTGTAGTATTTGGCCAGGCGACGTTTGTTAGCGAGACACGGCTATACGCTACCGGATATGAGCAGACTGCGGACGGAAAGTTGTTAGGCATCAAGGGTTGTTTCAATCGTGCGTCCAGCATCTGGGAACTCAACCTCCCAGGTGAAAATCCGGAAAAAGCCACGACCACGACCTGTCAATCCGCTAGAATTGAGATGCCAGGGCGCTCGCCTCGCGTCCTGTTCGACAAGGATCGCATTCCGGAGACCTTGTTCTGGCTGTCCAATCCCCTTGGCGGCCCCCACGCGTCCACTGTATCCATACATGCTCGCGATCTGAAGGGATCAGCAGGAGACAGGATCCTCGCAGAAGCAGTATACGATCCCTCGCTTGACGAGTTCCCAGGCTTGTACACCGAGTACAACCTGGCCGATAGCCCATTCCTTCGACTCGGTAATAAGACGTATGTTTTGCTACAGTCACTTTGGCGGTCCCGTCCAACATTGCTTTCAATTGATGTGGAGACTGGTGCCGTAATCGATGTTACGCCCGACGAGCTCTACTCAGAAGGCCCAAGATTGTTCAGCTGGAGTTTGCTCGCGACCGATGGAGGGCGCATGGTGATATGTTCTCGGAGCACTCCAATATCTCCACCCGAAACTGTTCTTCTAACTTTCAAAAACGATGACCTCTCTCCATTCATTACAGTTCTCGATAGACCCTCAGTTTCTTCAAAACGTATGTACTGAGAAATTCAATGTTTGAGAGAACGAACCCTATCACTGATGTCATTTGCAGTACAGGCAATTATGTCTCACCTCGAAGCCAGCATCATACCCATTCCAAACAGATATCCAGTGGAGACTACTGTCATTCGGTCCAAAGAGTTGGTGCAAAGACCTGGTGACAAACCTGTCTGCTTGACATTGATACATGGAGGACCGCACGCATCCAGTGTCACGTCCTTCACGCCGGGCGTGCTCGCCTATGCGCTCGAAGGCTGTAAGTCCGAGACTGGTCCATCTTGTCACTGTTATTAAGCAGAGGCCTACAGATACCGTATCGCTTCCGAATTACACTGGATCTATGGGATTCGGAGAAAAATATATCCATGAACTCATCGGGAAATGCGGGTCGCTCGACGTAGCGGACTGTTTTGCGACGGTGGAAGAACTGATTCGTCTCGGGTTGTCAGAACCAGGGCGACAGATCGTTCTTGGTGGGAGTCATGGCGGTTTCCTGACTGCACATCGTAAGTCTCTCGTGATTCCCTTCTCATCCGTCAGTCTGTCAGTCGAATCTAACACCAACGATGAAACATCAATATATCTTCGGGCAATAAAGTGATAGGTCAATACCCAGACACCTTCACCGCAGCGGTCGTGCGCAATCCCGTCATCTCGGCGGGTGAACTCTGCACCTCAGACATCTCCGACTGGGCGTTCCGCGAGTTTGGACTCGAGCACGCATTTGGACCGGGTGCGCACGTTACCCCAGAGAGCTTCGGCACACTCTACCAGGCCTCGCCGATCGCACACGTCGACCGAGTCAAGACGCCGGTGCTGGTGCTACTCGGCGAGGATGACCTGCGCGTCCCGCCGGCGCAAGGAAGGGGATATTATCACGTGCTCAAGGGGAGGAGTGGTGGGGCAGTGGTCGAGTTGCTGGTGTTTCCAAAGGAGACTCACCCGATCGACGGGGTTGAGGCTGCGAGGGTAGTATTCGAGGCTGGGCGGGATTGGTTCAGGGCGTTCGTGAAGCAGGAATAAGATAGATGTGGAGAGCTGGGCAATAAATATACAATAAGTTTTGAGTTTGACAATAGATTGGAAACAGAGACAGAAACAGAAACAGAAGATGGGTCGTCGTCGTCGTCCAGAACTGTCACGTAGGTCCTGGTCGAGATTGTTTGTCCACTCATTCTGCGAGCTGCTCCCTCTTCCCCAGGTTATGGTACACGCTAACATTTTGAAATCGCTTATTCCCCGTGTTTGGCTCTTGTAGACTCTGAGTGTTTTGTTCGGGTAAAAAAAAGATATCCAAGACAAATGAGAACTCAACCTGCTCTTTGGATGTCACTCCGGGAGGGAGGGAAGCAGTGACGGCGGGAGGCAAACCATTTGGGGCGAGAGCTTAGCGCTACTACAGTAGATTGTGGGAATTTAATCATGTCTCCGACTTGTCGTTTCGACCGCAGAGAAAATGCTCATAACATGGGCCGAACTGGACACAAAGATGGGTACGTCCCAGGTCCGATCTCTATGCGGGGATCGGTTTCAACAAGTTCTAGCACGGACCTTTCGTCATCTTGTGTTCTTACGGCGTAGTCAAGTTTGCAAATCTCCAAATAGCCTGGCCCGCAGGCAGTGTCGGTGCGTTCACGAGACGTCTACATTCCCTTCCTTGCGCCACTTAGGGGGGTGTCATACTCGTTCCCCGTTACCCCTGCTCTTGTCTGAGGTGCTTTGCCGACTGCCCCCTTCTGACTGACTTCCCTGGGCCAGCATCACTTTTGCATTTTATCGGGGTCCATGCCTGCCACCGGGTGCCTGTGGCACTTCCGCGCACTGAAAGCTTCTGCATATGAGCCGTCCGTGCGCATAGACTATGCACTAGTGACGACGGCACCCCGATCCCGTGGCACCTCTGATCGCGATCACCGGCCCGAGCTCCTTCAGTGGGTTGGTTCCGTGCAGCGGTTATATGGCGCCGACCGAGCATCATAGAAGATCTGATGAGCAACCTTACATCTCCACCGTTTCGAGGGGCCTGGAACTCGGCTCTTCAGATGGCGGTATGTTTCAGTTCGCGCAGCAGCACCACTGACATCGTCTTGAATGGTGTAATTTTTAGACCATTAGTGGCGCCCAGATCTGAGCGCCTTGCCTTTCTGATCTTTGCTGCATATTTTTCGCTGAAGTATACTGGTATGATTGCGAACACCGATTAGACGAGCGTCGCTCTCCAACTCGGATGTCACACGAAGGCTCACCCTTGTCTAGAATCTTAGAAAGGTCACTATCATGAAGTTAGTCTCCTGGAATATATCTACTGAAATCATTTATACGAAAAATGCTTAGACCATGATAGAGCCAACGAGCTTGGAAATTAGAAGTCGTGATGATCTGTCCGGTCCAAGTAAGTATGTAAAAGTTGAAGTCTCTTCGATTGCCTTTCTACTAAAACTGATCAACCGTTACAAGCAACTTTGCAGAACACAGTTGATCCTTCGATAACATGTCCTCGGAGGACAAGAACCATACCATAGTAAGCAAAATATTATAGGTCCAGAACGCCACGCTCGACTAGTGCAATAATTTCTGATAACTCCATTCCATTGCAAACATTCTCACGACATCCTTGTGACTCACGAGGACGGCCGCACGGTGCCACCGGTAAGTAATAATCATATCTTTGAGGCTGCCGGTCCGATCCTCCATCAGCATTGTAAGTATATCCGGGACGTATCCGTGTTCTCGCATACATCACGTGTATGGAGTGGCCACAGATAGATAAAAAAGCATCCAGTATACATGCTTGAAATCACCATCGTGCTTCCCTGCGGTGAAAATGTCACTCTCCAAGGTCTTCCTTCTCCCGTCTGTGTTGCTCTTTAACTCGTCCTTAATTCCACCTAACCCCCCTCCCGATGAGTCTGAGCGTGTACATGGAGCCTTTTACGAGCGTATACTTCTAGCCACTGCCCCAGTCTCATACAGGGTAAGACCACTTTCCTAACACAGATCGTGTGTTGCGGTGAAGCAGAGGTCGATCGTCTCAAACTCTGTTGTTTAGGTGACCGCATCCCTTCCTTGCATTGCCGAGGTGGCAGTGTTGCTTGCGGCCAGATACCCCTCTGCATTCTCATCCGAAGTGCTCTCCCGACTGGTCCTTTCAGGCCAACTTCCCGCAATGCAAATTAATCGCTATTTCTTAGTCGGGTCTGTCCTCGCCATCGTTAGCAGCCTTGGGCGCCTGTGGTGTTTCCGTACCTTGGGGCGTCACTTTACATACGAATTATCCTTGCGCAAGGACCACAAGCTCGTGACGACGGGGCCGTATGCGATTGTGCGGCACCCGAGCTATCTAACTTGGGCACTGAGCACGCTGGGCTTGTCGTTCGTGATCGGCAGCCCAGGCTCGTTCGCGCGCCAGTGCGGCTGGCTCGGAACATCGCCAGGAATGTTCCTTGGTGGTGTGTGGGCGGTGCTGAGTGTGCTGGCGTGGATGGTGTCTTTTGATCGGAGTCGTCGCGAGGATGCGTTCCTGCAGGAACACTTTCGAGAGGAGTGGAAGAGATACGCAAAGAGAGTAAGGTATCGGCTGATTCCTGGCGTGCTCTAGTACAGCGTTTGGCATGAAAGGCGATCAGCTATGGATGAGCGGGAGGTGTGGGCCTGACTCGTGCATTGTGAAAGATGTCGTGTGTGTTTGGATGGGGGGGCCGTTTGGTGGATACCTTTTTGCTAAGATGATGTACGCACGCGCGCCTTCCCTTTTTTCCGTCACGGTCTATGTTTGAATTTTTTTCAGTAAAAAAAACTCATACACTTGTATTGGTGACATCCAACCAACTTCCCTTGAGCACGGGTTTCCAAGCAGTAAAAATTACACCACGCAGATTGCACTACTATCACCGACTCTGAATCTCTGATAGCAGAAGGGCAGACTCGGATTACTGAGAATCAAATAATGAAACAGAGACAACCAAGCAAAACAGAGCTAGGTCCGATCTGCCCATGTGAGTCGTAACGCTTCGGATGATCGGATCCAGGATTTTCCCTACGCTAACTTTCTAAATAGATTCGGATATTATCGACACCCTGTATGGGCGACGCTCAAGCGACGCTGACAGTAAATCTACCATTAGTATTTGTCATTCTCGTCAGGTCCCATCCTGTTCCATTCCGATTTGTCAAAGATGCTCTCACGATTCAAAAGAAATGCCCTCATGGTTCATCGACATCAAGAATCAGAATCTTCAATCGACACGTGTTATCTCATTGGTTTCGACCTGGAAAGTCTTTACGACAATTGTCATCATGTCTGTCACAACGTGATCAAGTCGCCGGACTCTCCATAGTCTAGGGGTTGTTCATGCCTCTTGCATTGGTATGTATACGGTTCACACACACAACTATTATGGTTTGTACTGGGTCCGTTTCTCATCTGCATCGTCGCGTTCACCAGGAGCAAGCATGTTATTCACAAAGATCCTTCTTCTCCTTCCGTCCATGTAAATTATTTTCTTACTCATTGACGTATCCTTAGCCCCCCGTCTAACCTCTCTCTCCCGATGAGCCCGAGCGTGTGCATGAACCATCTTACGAGCGCACGTGGCCAGCCCTTTCCCCGATCTTGTACAAGGTATGTTCCTATCACAGTTTCTCGCCAACGAGACCTGACCGCCACGATGTACTATTAGGTCACGGGTGTCTGTATTTTTCTTCCTTGCTAGTTGAACTGGTTGTCTTACTCGCTGACCATGCGTAAGGACAACGCGCTGGTGACGACTGGGCCGTATGCAATCGTGCAGCACCTGTGCACCATGCTCTGTATGCATGTCGATGGTGACTGGAGGTCCGGAATCATTCCTGCAGCGCTTTGGATGGCTCGGGACAACGTTTGGTAGACTTGTTATTAACCTGCCGGCAGTGCTCACTATGCTGGGCTGGGTACTCGTGTTTGTGCGATTGGAGATGGAGGATGCTTTTCTGCTGGAGCACTTCAGGAATGAAAAGGAGACTGATTCAAGGAAGGTGAGATATTGGATGATCCCTGACTATGGGTTGCAGTATTTGAAGAGGATAACCTGGATAAGCAAGGTGATACTGTGCTATGGATTTCGTCACCCTAATAGACCATGTCTCGCACGATGTACTTTCCAGTGTAATCACGATCACAGAAGTGATCATGTGGGCGCTACTCTCTACGTCGGTCATCGGGAAGGTGTGTTGACTCTGTGCCTCTTCACTAATCTTCAGTTCGTTGGACGTGGCAGGCTAACACGCCTGCCAGCACCGCGAGGCTACTACTGCTGTTTCTATTAACTTTCTAACCAAGACTCGAATCCTCTTGCATTGGCAATAGATTGATCATATGCTAGAAGTTGACAGTGTCAGAGATGCAACCACACACCTTGTCTGATGGTCGACTTGAACAGGGCTACAATACAGTCTCATTGGGTTGGTGCTGTGCTCATAGTTACGGACAGCCCGCTGCACATCCTCTGCTACGCGACGCTGGGCCCGATGTTCACGGTCACTTTGACTACACAGCAGGGTCACTGCCTGATTACGCGCGGTACGTATGCGCTCGTTCGCCATCTGAGCTACACCGATCCGTATCTGTCTGGCACTGGGCCGCGGGCATCGTCGTGGCCCAGGAAAGTCCTGACTCACGACTCACGGAGTAGGGCATGCTCAGCATGTTATATCAGCCTTGTTTGGCTGTGGTTAGTTGGAGCGGTGTATGTCTGCAGCACTTTCAGAATGAAAGACGAAGATGCACTGAGTGGACGGACTATGGCCTTCGGCCATGGTCCTATGTCTGTGTGCGAAGGGGACGTTTCGGGTGGTCAGCCTGCTTGCTCATCCGTCGGGACGTCCCTCTCCGAGGATCAGGGCCGGGCCATCGGGCGTGCGATGTACAGTACGAGTAGGGGCAGGTAAAGGAGCGGTAGGTACTAGCGGTTTCGAGCCTGCGAAAGCCCTCGTCAGGGGGCTTCACCGCTACCCCGACCGCTGCCCATTCAAATCCGTTTAGGGTACCAGCTACCGATCTTAAGCCCTATCGAGGGAGTTGGCAGACTCGCAGAGGCGACGAAGGCGATACAAGGGCACGGCCCCGGATAGATCAGTCGCGATGTGGGGCGGCTGCGTCACGCGTCACGAGGGGGGAGGAGGAAGGCTTCCTGCTCGAAGACGAAAAGAGAGGGAGGGAAGGGAAGGGAAACGAGGAGATCTTTCAAGTGAAGCAGGTGCACGAAGCCTTTTCAAGCTCTCATACGCGCTTCTGCACTGCCATGCGGTTCACTCGGTGGCAGCCACTGGCATTGCCACCGAGTGGTCCCACTCCGCCATCTGATAATCGGATTCGAGCGACATAGATGATGGGCCAGTGGAGACACTCATATCCTGGCCAGGTACTGAATTTCTACACCATACCTCCCAAAGCGCCCTGTAAAATAGTGTGCCATCTTCCTGCCCCTTAAGATAAACTGAATCGTCGTAAATAATCAAACGCGGCGATGAGCGTTGAACAAAGCGGAACTTCGTGGTATAGTCTATGTATGGCTTCGTTACTATTCAAGGTCCTGCAGTCGAGCCATCGCATGATCAATGACCTCCAAGTTGGCCAACTTTGCCCGACGCTGTTCCTCAATAGAATCACTCAGTGAATCAATCCACCATATTTCCCCTTCTGGTATGTCCCTCCAGCCGCCCGCCAAAAAATGCTTATATGCGTCTAGACTGTCCGAAGCGTTGCGCAGTGCGTGTGGATGGACCCAGTGAGGAGGAGGCAACCGTTGTGAATACGAACCAACTTTGGGCGGTTTGGAGAAGCCCTCGCAAGACAACACGATCGCGGGTGGAACAGTGATACGACCAATCTTGAAACACACGCGAGACACGGCCAAGCAGTTGAGATTGTGTAAAGTTGTCATCCCATTCGGAGATTCCGCGTAGCTGGATCGGGGGGTACTGGCGGCGTCGCTATCGCTGGTATTGCCCGAGTGACTCGACTCCGACTTGCAAGTGATCGTGGTTCTTCCCCGACGCGCCGCATCCGACGTAAATCGGTACACTAGATATAGCTCCGAAAACAGGTCAGTAAGTAACCGCCGCACGGATCCAAGAAAGTGAGAAACTCACCCATTTGTCGTCCCACGCACCGATCGACAAACCAATCTCGTACCTAGCAAAGCTAGGAATTTCACGGAGAAAGTGGTAGTGTGTCGCTGTAAGCCCTCCGTGTTAGTAACCTGGGAGACACAGAAGGTCAAGCAAAACAGACTCACAACTCAAAGCAACCCGTCCACCAGCATTCACGAAGGTCGGCAACGCCGCAACAAATTTCGAATAAGCAATATCGCGAGTCTAATACGCTCCGTTAGATAATGGACCATGTTAGATACTGGGACTCAATGCAGCATATCCCGATGTCTGACGGACCCTTGCATAATTGGAGTTGCTGACATGACCAAAACAGTCGATTTCATCGGGACCTTGTGTATCCAGAGAATATGGGGATGTCGTTTGTCGCACGAAAGGACTAATACTCACTTGCCCAGGATCTAACTGTGGCACTGAACTCGAATGGATTGACACCAACGGGACATAGGGACTCGAGTTGATCGATCACGGCTCGGTGTCGAGTTACCGAGGGTTGCAGCGTGACTGCGTGGTAGAAAGACAGGATCCAGTACTTCAATCGCAGGATTATGACCGGGAGCATTACTTTGACTGGATGGTTACATTCGTTGTGAGCATGTTTTGGAAGATAGCAAAATAAGGCTTACTGTGCCAGACCAGGGGAAATGAGCGAATGTTGACAAGCAAGATAAGGCCTATTACAGCGCCCACGATGCGTAGAACCGGAAGTCCAAGGATGAAATTGGCGAGTTGTATGCAGTAGCAACATATGTTCAGCACCCAACTTCTTTGCGACAGATGTTGGGGAATTAACGAGCATAAGGAACACTGGGACAATGTGATCATCTTGCTACGAATACAACGGGAGTGGGTCGCAGTAAATGAGCCAAGTGGTCTAGAGAACAGGTGAAGCCGGGAAAATCTTAACTTGTTTCAGGTTCCAGGACTATACCATGTATGATCTACAGTGGAGATCCCGACTCACCGCCTGGCGAGCCCAATTAGAGTTCTTCGTGTGATATATTATTCGCCTGCTAACCGAGCGCACTAGACCTTATTGACACTAGACTGTATCACAACGGTTCAAATTTATTAAATAATTTAATGATAATTTAATGATAACGTCACCTAGTAACTAATCTACATTGTTGGCCAGCTTGAAAGCTCCCATTCTTGTCAACCAAAATGAGCTAAAAGTACTACTACTGAACTTTGTCGGGCTTAGTATAACTCAACTAGTACAATGTACCGAATATTTTACTCGCCTACGACAGACTCGGATCGGGAGCGATGCGGAGGCTGGTATACTAGTACCGACTCGGGGAAAGGAAGAAACCAATGACAACGTACTACTAGTTTACATGCGCCAGGTTACCTCTATTTAGAATAGTCTGAAAAAAGTATTGTAAGGAGCCTGGCTTTAGGGCCGGGCCGGCCCGCATCTACAATCTTCGGACCATCCTAAGCGAGGCAAAGTCCACATATTTTGTTACTGTATCTGGTTAGCTTGAGCGCTTAGCATGTTTTGGGCTTATCCGAGCTAACCAAAGCTTGCAAAACGAACAGAATCTCACTCAGCCGTGTTACGTTACAATGGTGCTTTCCAGATTCGGATTCCCTACTAGACATAGTCGCATCGGAGCCACATTGAACTTGATTCATTGAAGTTCTTCTCAACTTCCTGATCGAAGTCTCTACTTTGGACAACGTGGGCAAGTGCATGATGTCACGTTATAGGAGTACGACATACTATTATCGCATGCGACGAGATTTGAAGCATTGAGCTATTCTGTAGATGGATAAATGACTCGTGGGTGGTGGCCCTTCACATCAGGCTACTTTCAGAATGGGAAGCTCAACCGTCTGGCTTATGTGCGCCCAGACGCTCGTCGTGTTCGACATCACAAAGCAGATTGAAGACGGGGTGGAAATCACCCCAGAGGATAAATTGTTGGGAGAGACGATCGTGTCCGTGAACTTGAACACACTTACAATGTTTTGAGTTGTAGTCCTGCTTGTATCTGCGAACTAACACCTCTTCTCTTCGCACTACAGTCATCAAGCGCCGTTCAAGTGTTCGATCAAGCCCAGATCAACGGAAGCCAGGCGTCTCGTCCAGGAACAATTTCTGCTCTGCGAATCGGAGTCTGGACCGGTAGTCTGACCGGAATGATGGGTGATGAAAGGTACCATGTAATGATGTAGGTAGTAGCGTGTTCCTGACATGCTACAGTTTAAATCGTGTCTCCCAATCAATATATATATATATGGATGGATGGATGAAGTGATGTGCGATCTGTTACACGTACGAATGAGTCAGGGAAGAGTACAATCTACTCCCGGAATGATGCGTCTAATCATCAGCACCACCCATGGGGTTGGCAAAAACGTCCTACTCAGATTATGGGCCTGAACAACGATGACTGGATTGTGAGACTGGATATAAACACAAGGACGAATACAATTATAGCGAAAGAACGAAATCAAAAAGGGGGTAACTCATGGCAAGAAAATCGGCTCCGAATCTAAGTTGACAGTTCCTTATAGCTAGTGATGCGCAAACGCTGACTAGGCGGAACAACCTGCTCCTCTGATCCATGGGGCATGCCCCCAAACAAAATGGCGACTCTCTTCATGGCAAGTAGCTGCGCACGCGCGACGGTTAAGATCAGAACAATGCCCGGCAATAATAGAATTCAAAAAAGAGCGTACATTGTGTGCTCCATTGCCATGGTCGTAAATACCACCAAAGAACGCGGGGGTCGCATCTTTGCCCACATTCTTCTTCAGGAGATGGGGTCCGCCGGGATGCTTGTCGAAGAAGTCGCTGACATCATGAATATACCCCGCGATGCAAATCAGTGCCCGGGATTCTGCTTGTCGTTGATCTGGGAAGCAGATGAGCAGGAGCACCTTGAAAAAGTTCCGACAAATCATACAGTCTTCCCAGGTAATGACTGGCAAATCAGGCTTCTCAGATGGCCAGGATAGCGCATCTTGTTTCTGGCGAAGGCGCTTGAGTTCAATGGTCAACTCGGCTTTCTGTATTTCGTTGTCTGCAAACCTCTGCAAACCCACACGTCAAGGCCAACACAGAACAAACCTCAAGAAACTGTCCTCACCTTGAGATGGGTCGCGAGTCCGAGCGTTTCACATGACCATAGGAACCATTTGGTCGGATCGTACTGATACCACTTGTACCCATTGCGATAATCCATAGGAAATTGGTGGTGGAAGTTGTGGTAACCTTCTCCTATAGTGACGACTGCAGCAAGCATGCAATCTGTGGGTGTGTGCTTGTCATCGTAAGGTTTGTCTCCGATCCAATGACACAGTGAATTGATACAAAATGTAGACTGTAAGTTTATCAGATTCATTCTCAGAAGGTGATCCAGGAGAGGCACTGACATGCTGTACGAATACAAGACGAAGCAAACCCGCCCACACGAATCCACCCCGCCAATCCCCCCATCCGTACCCCGCCACTACGGTGGGCAAGACGAAACCCATGATAAGGGCAAGAAGGAGATAGTACTTGTGTTGCCATTTGACGACTGGATTCGACCGCAAGTCACTGACATCAGCGGGGCCTAGCTTTTCCCTGTACTTGAAGACCATCCATCCGAGGTGGGAGAAAAGTAGACCCTTACGGGCATCATAGGGATCGAGATCTGTGTCAGTGTACCGATGATGGGCACGGTGTGCCCGAGCCCACCATGCAATAGAGCCTTCAAGTATGCCAGCACCGAGAATAGCGAGAATAACCTCTAGTGTTCTAGTAGCCTTGTAGGCGCGGTGGGTCCATAGCCGATGATATCCAGCGGTTATTCCTTGAAAGATCTTCAGTTACTACCGGCTCCACACAGAAGGAACGCACCAAAACCGGATATGTGACCGTAAATCACGGACCAGACAAAGGTTTTGAGCGGTGGCAGGGGTATATACCAAAAACCAATGAGTCCAAGTGTTGGTAGAACGATCAGGATGGAAGTTTGCAACCGGTTTAGCCTTTTGTACCAGTTGTCGCGGGTAATGGGAGGAAGTGCTGGTTGATGCCTGAGAAAGTATGACACGAAATCTTCGGGAACACCATCAGAAGGTATATCATCTGGATTTTCTACGAACGCGGATTCATGGGCCTTGGCCGCCATCGGAGATGAGTCACAAAAGAGGGGGGCAGCGGGAACGTTTGCTGTAGAATTCTGTGAGTTGGGTAGTGGTTTATGACTGCTTTCTAAGAACTGGTTCTGACCATTCTGGGCTTACCAACTTGAAGTACCGCAAAGGACCACGGTGTATTTTTTTTTCTCGCATCCGAATTCGGTTCTAATTGGAGGTGTAGCCGACATCACAGAGTGCGGAAGAGAAGATGGAGTGCAGTACTATGTACTAGTACACTAGTAGTTTAGGCCCGGATCTTGTCGAAGGTAGCTTGACGTTTCTGAAATCATCATAGTAGCCTAGTAGCATTACTTCCACGGCTTTTACGTCCCAAATCGCAGCCTTTTGATTGGTGGAGATTGGTAATCTTCCAGATCTAGTCCAAATGTGGAAATCTGATTCTCGGTCGTCGGTCGTCGGGGGTTAGCAGAATAGTCACTTCACCTCAATAGGTCAAATCATTGTTGTATGTCACGTCTAGGTGGCTCAACGAACGCCGTCAAGTTCTTCGGGGCCTTCCAGGCTTCCAGCCACTCAGGGTTACATTGTCAGTTGTGATTGTTCGAGCCAATCCAAAATTGGTGTATACTGTAACAAGCTGGGGATCCGAAGTATGATATTCGGCTAAGCGTGGGATGATTGTGGCCGATGAACCTTCTGCCTCAGCCCGCTGGTCGATATGAAGGACATACAAGTACGCTGCGTGAAATGCCCCAGGTCTTCACGCACTTTTGATCCACAATGCCTTACTTGGCTGACTTCATCCTTTCCTTCGTGTCTGCGGACCGCATCCCATCTCACCTTACTTCCTATATACCAGGCAAGACTCCGTTTTCAACATGGCCCGTTGTTGTCACCATGACTGTAACGTATTTTGCGGTCGTGTTCGGTACTCGCGAAACCATGAAGGACAAACCGCCTTTGAAGTTGACTACTCTGGTCCGAGCACACAATCTAATCTTGTGTATTGGGAGCTTCATCCTCATGGCACTTATCGGCGAAGAAGTCTTCTCTAATTGGTTGAAACCCGAAATAGGCACCTACGGCTCCCTATGTGCCCGTGAAGCTTACACACAGGTGAACGTTCTCTTTGTATGCCATTTGATTACCAGTTTAGCTCATGCGCTATGACTGAAGAGGCTCGAATTTTACCTGACGATCAACTATTACTTCAAGTACTACGAGTTCATCGATACGGTTTTCATAGCTCTGAAAAAGAAACCTTTGTGTACGTATTTTGACTTTACAGCACCAATTGGATTATTCTGACCGATCAACCACAAAGCATTCTTACATGTATATCATCATGCGGCCACGGCCGTTCTGGCGTTTATACAATTGAATCATCGAGCAACGATGGTAGGTATCAGGTATTGGATATTGCGCCCCTCAAATGAGAGCTTAAACTTGTTACAGATCTGGGTCGCGGTGTTTCTCAACCTCGGTGTTCACGTGTTAATGTGTGCGTTGGATACATTTTTGCAGATGTTCTTACTCTGATCAGCAACTTAAAGATTATTACTACTATGCCAGCGCCGGAGGCGCCAAGATATGGGTACATTGATTATGTTGAATCATGATTCGCGCTGACATATGGTCCAGTGGAAGAAACACCTCACGACATTGCAGATCGGTCAATTCGTGATCATTCTGGCAGCAGCGAACTTTGCTAGTGAGTGTCCCTCATAACCAATCGAGTCTTTCGTCCTGTTGACATCGTTCGCAGCCTATCAGTATGCCGGATATAATTGGTTCCCCCGCTATCTCCCTCACATTGGGGACTGTGCCGGTACCCCCACTGCGGCCATTCTCGGTTCTGGGATTGTCTTTAGTTATCTCATCCTGTTCCTCGATTTCTTTTACGAAACGTATCTGCCGAGGGCCGGATCCAACAACTTAAAGATGCCGATGCGGTCGGCTCTGCGAAATCATTCCAAACCCACTGCCTCAGTAGCTCCGCCAGAAAAAAGGTTGCTCTTCTGCGTAGAAAAGAGTAGGACTCGGATCGTCTCTATGGATCTGCATGAGAAACTGACGAAAGCTCGTGATCTAGCTGCGCAGTGAGGGCCTCGTCTCTTGCGGACAACATCAATGCGCATTGTGCACGTACGCCTGTCTCGATACAAAGCTTCATACTTCTGGAAGCCGGACACCGTTGGGATGCGCTCCTGGTTTCAATTCACGTTGACTTCATACTCTTTCGTTCTACCTTTCGTTTGTTTCTGCACGCGGGGTCTTAGTATTCTTGTACCAGTCATTGCTGTAACTAGCCTGTGAGCTTCACCGAAATTTTGAAAGCAAAAGCGTTCGAATCAAACCCAAGTACAACTGCAAGCACTGTGTCATCATCACATTTCCTCAACTATATATGTTCGTTGTTGATTTCACTTTGAATTTGGCGCCTCGAGTTCGGTCTTTTCTCAGTCGTCTTTTTCTTGGGATTGCACGCAGCGTTGTCCTAAATCATCGACCCATTACTGCTTCTGCAACTATTTTCTGTGACGTTCATTCGTGCCCGTGTTCCCTTCTGGTAGTAGCAACTTCTGGTGCGCATAGCAGCGTGTCCTGGCTAACCGATCCATCCTAACAACTACGGCGACATT
Source organism: Leccinellum rugosiceps (assembly GCA_038089755.1). Taxonomy (NCBI): domain Eukaryota; kingdom Fungi; phylum Basidiomycota; class Agaricomycetes; order Boletales; family Boletaceae; genus Leccinellum; species Leccinellum rugosiceps. Next base: position 26,697 of record JBBPLL010000064.1, on the reverse strand, counting down.
TTCCAAGCAAGGAATCGGTTGCTGACTAGCTTCCATGCCACCTACTTACCAACATCCTTAGTGGCCATACAAGCACCCATTCCAGGAGCAGAAAGACAATTCCTGCGGTTCCTTCCAGACTCGTGGCTTGCTTCCCGGTTCGACAACCTCCACGTCGCTTCCCTCACATGAAGACGGGTGAAGAAACGGCCAAAGTTAACACAGGCGCAGTCAAAGGAACTGCCATCGCATTTCACCGTGTCGAGGAAGAGGATATCGCCGTTTTGGGTGTAGATAAAGTAGATTACAAGGACGTCACGTCTGGGCGGAGCGGGTCATGAGGTTGGCGGTCGAGCTCGGAGACGCAGTCTACTGCACCGTAGGAGCCTTTCGGAGCGCCGATCAGAAATATGACATGACAACAGGCGAAATTTTTTTGTATGTCCAACGTGCCGTCACCTACATTTGCAACTTGAACCTCAGGGTTGTTGGCATAGATGATGTGATTGTCCAGAAGAACTCGTTGCTTCCTTCGAATAAATCAGTAAGAATCACTGTATGTACATGATACCATGTGGAGGTGGATGGTGAGAGTATGCTTACGTCAGATTTCGAATTTCCCCGGTTGTTGCTAGATTAGAACTTGCAAGATCGCTACATATCTCTTCACCTCATGTCTGTACCTACCAGCGACGTTCCCATACTCATCTCGCCGACGGAGTCAGATGCGGCTATGGACGACGATGCGTCTCTCACCGCAGCTCGCAAACAAGGTGTGTCTGTGATCTTTTTTTATAGAGTCTGATCTCAACAATCTTCCAGTCGAGTTCTACTTTGCAGATTCAAATCTTCCGTACGACAAGTGCGCTCCGGTACTTGTCACTTTTCCTTTCGAAATTGATATTTCCTTTCTTTGCCAAGGTTCATGTGGACTCTGCACACTGCGAACTCGGACCACTGGGTCCCCATCAAGACCGTCTCCTCGTTCAAGCGGATGCGGGACCACGCCGCCAAGGGACACGAATTCATCCTCCGCGCGCTCAAGACCAGCTCGGAGCTCGAGGTCGACGAGAAGGGGGAGAATGTTCGTCGTGCAAACGAGCTGCAGAAACCGAAAGATCAATTCCAGCGTAGTGTATATGCAGTGCGTTACTCTTTTCTTGCCAGTTTCGAATCGAGTTTTGGATACGTTTCCTCCGATGTGTCGCAGAAAGGGTTCGGAGATGAAGAACCGAGTCTTCAACAAGAGCTGGAGGCATTTTTCGAAAAATACGGCAATGTGAATGCTGTGAGAATGCGTCGCGTAGACGGGAAGAAGGAGTTCAAGGTCTCGTTGGCTCTGTTATCTACAGAGTATCATGTTCGCACTCAATTCGTTCTGTATCGATAGGGCTCCGTATTCGTGGAATTTGCCGATATGGCTGGCGCAGAAGCTTTCTTGAACGCGGATCCGAAGCCCTCTTGGAACGGCGAGGAATTGCTTACCATGTCCAAGTGTGCATCCTGTTTTTTCTGCCAAATATTACTTGATCGGTTGATTGACCATAGGGAAGCATACTGTGACATGAAAATAAAGGAAAAAGGTCTCAAAGGCAAGGCTGCCGATATGCGCAAGGACAGCATCTCGTCCAGGAAAGGCTTCAACGCCTTCCGGGAAATGGAGAACCCGTCTAAATCAAAAATGAAATCCGAGAAACCGGATGTATTCCTCGAATTCATGGGAAACAAGCTACGGGTGTACGACGATGACGACGACGGGGTCGGGTACGTCAAGACAGAGGACGTCACGTTCGTGCGGGGTGCCAC
>JBBPLL010000064.1:0-24902 GCA_038089755.1 Leccinellum rugosiceps | reverse complement strand
GGTGAGGGTAGGCGAGCAAGTGCGTCACGAGCGACGGTGATGTGCCACGCTGAAATTCACGGGATGTGGGGGCGATGCAAACTTTACGGAGATGAAGGCACGTGTATTTCGATTTCGATTAGATAAGATCTTACTTCCCCATTGACATGTGCCACCAGGCTCCTCTCCGCGAGCGTTTCGCGCGCGTTCCGTACATCCAATTTTCCAAGGGCGATGACTTTGGGTTGGTTGGATTCGAAAAGACACTGAAAGAGGATGAGATCGAATACGTCAAGGATAACCTGAAAACGGTCAACTCGAATGAGGTCGTCTGGACTCTCCCAGACGGTGAGCACGTGTCTCGCTTCGGGTGCGCGGGCGGACTGATCAGACACATCCTATTCGTGTCAATAGAGGAAGAGGAAAAGCAGTTCCAGATCGACCGCGCCAACTTTGCAGCCAAGTCAGCACTCTCTCGGTCACAAATACGGAAAGGCAACTCAGGGCGGGGCGGGCGGGGCGGACGTGGAGGACGTGGAGGACGTGGAGGCAGAGGCGGGCGGCATGGGGGAGGTGATCGGGAGAAAAAGAGGGACAAGGTCAAAGACGCGCCGCAGCCGATCGCGCCAAGCGAGTCTCAGGCGGGGGAGAAGCGCAAGCGAGCTGTCGAGCCGGACGGGGGGCCGGACGAAGGCGTCCGTGGGGCTTATGTGCCGGCGATTGCGACGGCGAAAAAGGTCAAGGCGGACACGGACGATGAGTGACCGCGCAAAGTGGAGGTCGTCGGAAAGTGGAAGTGACACCCTTGTATTTCTAGATGTTTTCTCTTTCTTGGTATCTTGGATACTGTACTGGGAGCAAATCCGGTCCTTGGACTCTTCGAAATTTCATAGCGAACTGGCGCGAAAACAAGTTAGTGGAATCCACTATTTTCCGCAAGGGACCAAGGGAAAATGTCGGTGGATACCATAGCGGCAATCCTAGCAATCCTGGCTTCTCCACTGGCTGTTTACGCAATAGGGTTAGCGAATGAGGTTTGTCGTAGATAACAGAAAGGTGTGACAACGTGGTAGGCTAGCATAAAACACATAGACGGACCACGGCAAAGGGCCGTCGGGGAAAAGTAAAGAATGAGCTTCACGTAGATCCAAATCGAGACCGTTTACGATAAACGGTTCACCCATCGGCTCGGTAGGCCTCGCAGATTCCTCAGTCCGCATGGATCAAATCTACGAGGACCCTTTACCCCCTACCCTCTCAAAGTCGACTCTTCGCTCTTCCCGCTATCTGTCTCCCTTCCTCCAACATCGGCTTGAGACTTTCCTACGTATAATATAGTTTAGCTTAGCAAATCGCTCTCAACTAACCGCGATCGCGATTACAACTGACTGACCTCGTATCCAGGAGTCTTGTTTGTCTGATTCAACGGCTCGAGCTGAGCCCGCTTCCACAGTTCCTCGTACACCCGTCCATCATATACCCCGAGTGCGCTAGATTATGAAGTAAAAGGTAAAGAGAGCGTTACGCCACTGTCTATCAAGCAGATGGAGGACAAGACGTACCTATCTAAAGCCCAATCGGGAAACGAGAACGCGTCCGTAAACCCGACGGCGTCGGGCAGAAGTCGAAGACAGACAGCGTTGATGGCCGCGCGCAGTTCTCGTGTTGGGTCCACCTCCGTGTTGTTGGGACCAGGACCGCGCAGTAAACCAAGCGCGAAGAGGTCGACCAACGCCGCCTCCGCAGTAGTCAGCAAATACTAAAAAGCAGTGATGGGAAGTACGGGTCATGGAGGGAAGCTAGGTTCGACAGACACGGAAACGTACGAGGAGATACAAATCCCTGAGAGCGCTGGCTGCGTTGGGTGGCAGTTGATTAAAGTTGGAAATCATGTCGGCCACTTGAGTCGCTACGAATGCCTCCGTGATAGCTTTCGAGAGTCTCTGGTTGATGCCGGGGTCGGAGTGATCTGGGTCTTTTGCGGCGCTCTGGACAGCGAGCGCAGCACGGTACCCCAAAAGGCTAATGATTGCTCCGTGGTCCTGCCATGTTGCCGAGCTGATCACTGGTCGGCTCGCCCGATCGCTATTGAGAAGACGTAGATAATTTGCATGTAAACCCAAAGGTTGTTCCGCATCAGCTGTCAAGAGATTATACGACTTGAAAGCCGCACGGACGACCTGACTGTCCAGGACAAAATTGTCCCCTTCGTAGCTAAAATGCTGTGAGAAATGATAGGAATCATGTCGTCAAACCGACATACGTAGCAGCCGGGAGATAGTCTGCATATATGCGTCCAATTCCAGCAAACGCACTATAACCATGTCCACCCAAGGCACGACGGGCAGTTTCGAGACCACTGATAGTCTCTGTAGTAACAAGCACCTTTAATCCACAAAGCATAGCATGGATTTCGGCAAGGTAGCCCAAGTCACCCCCTTCAATCCGCCCTTGTAGACTAGCAAAAGCTTCGATCTGGGGATCTGGTCAGCTGGAATACATGACTCCGAACAATTAAATACGCACCGTTTGACGACCCAACATAATGAATACATAGGAACGGGATAGTAAAGGCAGAAGGCGATAATAAGTGGAGGGGTAGGTGATAACTTGGCGCTCCAATTCACGATGATCGGTTTCTCCTTGCCTGCGAACAGTAGTATAGCGTATCGCAACCACGATGCCTTTTCCTCCAGTTAGACGATTCTCATAGTACTTGGAGGCATACCTTTTGCAAGAGTCCATCCAGCCATCGTAACCATACTAAGAGCACTCGTTAGGGGAAAAAAAACTACTACAACAGACAGAGCTACCTAGCTCGAATATACATCATCTACAGGAGCAGTGAGTCCATGAGCAAAGTAAGAAACACGATGAACATACACCACCAAAACTATGCTTTGGGTTTTGGGGTTTAATGTATCGACCGTCTTCAGTAACAGTTGCAAATTTCGAAAACATGTTCTTCCGTGGTATCCTAACATGGTCGAATCGCGCGAATCCGTTGTCCACTGCAGCATACCCTGGGATGGAGGTGACTGTCAGTTTCACAACAATGTGGACAATATCATTACCTCCACCAGCTTTAGGACCTATATCTCCGGCAGTAATTCCCGGGAGTAGAGAATGGTCCTCTGGGCAAAATCAGACGATAGAAACGAAACGAAACGAAACATGCGAAACAAACCCAACGATCTAAGCCGGACAAGAAAGAGGTGAGGGCCCATGTCCTTGCCTCCGGGTAGAATCAATTTGGCTTGCACAATTCCGTGGGTAGCCGTTTTCCCCAAAGCCCCGATCCACCACTTTGTGCTAGTCAGAGTCGGTGAATGAAGCTCGAATTCTTTGGTATCAGGAAGATAGGTCACTGTGGTTTCCAACATTGCGACATTCGTGCCATGACCGAGCTCAGTTTGGAGGTAGCACCTAGGAAAATCAGAAGAAAGGACAAAAATGTGCAGAGTATTTGCTACCCTTGTATTCCTTTGTTAGCTACGAGCTCCCTGTATTCTTCCACCAAGTCGACAGAACCCTGGCCAGTGAAGACAGGTTCAAAAGCTATCACGCGGTAAACGACATAGATAATATTACATATTTTCTGTAACGTACCAATGTTATGTAGCTGGACTGGGAGATTTTCCGAAAGAATTGACTGAGCTTGAACTGTTTGTTGGGGTGTCCATTCGTGTTGTCTCTGCAATTCCGTCAAGCGCTTCGTGATAGCAAGAGCCCTCTTATACGCTTCGACTCTCCCAATAAAGTGGCTGTCATTTTGGGATAGTAAGTTGCGATGCGAGAAATCACCAACAAGCGGACGAATGTACCTGGACGACTTGTCAAACACCGGCTCCTTGGAAAGAACACTCTCAATCTGCTTGAAGCTCTCCCAGTTGTGTCTTCCGGCTGCGTGGAGTCGCCACCGGATGAGCCGGACGAGTCTCGGGCGTCACAAAATAAATTTGTCACCGAAAAGATAGTCCCTGATTGTCTGCAAGTCGAACGAGACACCGTCCCGGGCCTCCTGCAGATCGATGGCAGTCTGCGCATTCAAATCCGGCGCCATCTGGGGGCCTGCAGGTATGTCCTCTGTGGCAAACGCCGAATCGTGGGTTCGAGCTGATGCGGTGTTTCGAGTCCCGCAGCCCCGAAGGGGTAGCGGTCCGGAACCCGCCGAAACCACCGAAGTGGGGGAAGACGACATCGCTCTCTCGCTCCTCCTCACGAGTTCTCCCATTTCACTCCCTTGCTCACACGGGACGAGGGCAACAAGACGATGACAACCACAGCGAGACGATACAATAGCGCGCCCCACGACACGAGGACAATGAATGCGACGACAGCGTCATACCCGCGTGGGTTACCCTGCTGCCATAAGTATCTTACGGGTACCTCGTGGAGCAGCGCATGAAAATCGGGTGGATCGGTGCGATCTCGCCTCGGTAGAAACGGTTGGATCAACTAAAAAAACAAGTGGTGCACCCTTTTTTTTCGCCTTGGAACTCTCAGTCGTCGTCGTTAACACTTTTCTTTCTTCTCCGTTGGTTTCAACCCAGTTACGTCGACCTATATCTTGTCTGCGCTCAATCAGAGCTCTCAAATCTCGTGTGAAAAAGGAAGCTACTAGTACATTGTCCTCACGGTTCTGCCATATCTGCCAATCTGCTAACCGAGTGCACATGCCATACTGTAATTCTGCAAATCAAGGCTTATTAAATTATTAATAATATCACCACCAAAATGAGCTAGAAGTATGTATGTAGTAGTACTAGTACTAGAATGCATCAACTTGACAGGAATGGCTACGACAGATTCGGATCCGGAGCGATGCGGCGGAGGCCCCACACTGAAGAACTGCCAGTGATTCTGCAAATCAAGGCTTATTAAATTATTAATAATATCACCAGTTGATGCATTCTAGTAGTAGCACTACATACATACTTCTAGCTCATTTTGGTTGACAAGAATGGTGCTGAACTTTGCCGGGATAAGTATAACTCAGCTTGTACCAAATGTTTTACTCGGCTACGACAGATTCGGATCCGGAGCGATGCGGCGGAGGCCCCACGCTGAAGAACTCCCTCTATTTAGAACCTGAATAGTCCCAGAAAAAAGTTTACAATTGTGGGGACCCGAGTCAGGCTTGATTTTTTCACTCGAGATTTGAAAGCTCTGGTTGATTTGATTGAAAGGTCAGGACTCGTTCGCGGGCGAGCAGACCTCGAAGTTAGGTGGGTGCTGCGTTCTGATTGGTCAAAATTGGTCGACCAATCTTCGCATGGCCGCGGTGCTGCCCCACGTGTTGTCTCCGTAAATGGATTTTCCAGAGTGGTGCTATCGTGTGACAACTGTCATAACGCCGTGTGCCGTTGCGTTAGGGACTCAGGTTAGCGTTGCCTCTCGCACGTTGTGCCTCTCGAAAAAAAGAAATCCGGCACCCGTGCGATACGTGGTTGAAATGGGGCTGTGCAACACGCCAACTTGGTAGACTTGGGCGTAGGACGCCTCACTCCACTCTTCGTTGAAGCAGCGACTAGCGTACAAGTACACAACGTAAGCGCAGAATTCGTCAGAACCAGTTATAAGCAGTACTAAAACATTACCCAACTTACAGAAAGGCTGGAAGAAACACCCCCTTGCCATCTCCGATGGTGGCCAAGACGCACGAACCCAGTTTTATAGAAAATCCAGATGATATACCTTCCGGTGACATTCCGGAGAATTTCGTGTCATACACTCTCAGGCATCAACTGGCACTTCCCCCCATTACTCGCGACAACTGGTACAGAGAACTACATTGGCTGCATGTTTTCATCTTGACCGTACCACCAACACTTGGCCTCATTGGTGCTTGGTATACGCCCCTGCAGCTCAATACCGCCATCTGGTTTATGATTTACTCCCACCTATCTGGTCTTGGTGTGTTGCTTCTTAGTGTGAAAAGTCACTGGTAACTGAAAATATTTCAAGGAATAACTGCTGGGTATCACCGGTTATGGACCCACCGTGCCTACAAGGCTACCAGGACATTAGAGGTTATTCTTGCTATTCTTGCTGCTGGTGCAGTCGAAGACTCTATCGTATGGTGGTCTCGGAGGCACCGTGCCCACCATCGATACACGGACACAGATCTCGATCCCTATGATGCCCGTAAGGGTCTACTTTACTCCCATGTCGGATGGATGTTCTTCAAGCCCAGGCGAAAGCCAGGCCCTGCCGATGTCAGCGACTTGCGGTCGAATCCAGTCGTCAAATGGCAACACAAGCACTATCACCTTCTCGTCTTCATCATGGCTATCGTCGTGCCCACCACAGTGGCAGGGTACGGATGGGGAGATTGGCAAGGTGGATTCGTGTGGACGAGTTTGCTTCGTCTCGTATATGTACAGCATGTCAGTGTTCTTCCTCTCGAAAACCTGAGAATGAATCTAATGAACCTACAGACTACATTTTGTGTCAATTCACTGTGCCATTGGCTCGGAGACAAACCTTACGACGACAAACACACACCTACCGATTGGATGCTTAGTGCAATCCTCACTATGGGAGAAGGCTACCACAACTTCCACCACCAATTTCCTATGGATTACCGCAATGGCTACAAGTGGTATCAGTACGATCCAACCAAATGGTTCCTATGGTCATGTGAAAAGCTCGGGCTCGCGACCCATCTCAAGGTGAAAACCGTTTTTCGGCATTTGTGCTGTGTCGGCCTTGACGTGTGGGTTCACAGAGGTTTGCAGACAACGAAGTACAGAAAGGCGAGTTGACCATCCAACTCAAGCGCCTTCGCCAGAAACAAGATGCGCTATCCTGGCCATCTGAGAAGCCTGATTTGCCAGTCATTACCTGGGAAGATTGTATGATGTATCTGATTTTTTTCAAGCCGCTCCTGCTCATATGATTCCCCAGATCAACGACAAGCAGAATCCCGAGCATTGATCTGCATCGCAGGGTATATCCATGACGTCAGCGATTTCTTCGACAAGCACCCCGGTGGACCTCATCTCCTGAAGAAGAATGTTGGCACAGATGCCACCCCTGCGTTCTTTGGTGGTCTTTACGAGCATAGCAACGCAGCACACAACGTACGCTCTTTTTGAATTCTATTATTGCCGTCCATTGTTCTGATCTTTACCGTCGCGTGTGCACAGCTACTTGCAATGAAGAGAGTCGCCATTTTGTTTGGGGGCGCGCCTCATGGATCAGAGGAGCTGGTCGTTCCGCCTAGTCAGCATTTGCGCATCGCTCGCTATAACGAGCTATCGACTTAGATCCATAGCCCACTTGCTTGCTAGAGGTGCAAATCGAACTTGGTACCCATTTTTGTGTTATACCCACTCGTAATCCTGTCATCTCTGTTCATGTCCATAATCTGAGTAGGAAATTTGATTAGACCTTACACGGACCCATGGCATTTCAGGAGTGGAGATAACTGGCAAATGTCCGATACGATGTACAGTATTTGCAAATGCGGAGAGAATATGATATTCGGGTCGAGCAGTGATAAGAAAGCGAAGGTTGGAAGGGAAGGCCTTCCCAGAATTTTGCTCAGAACCACAGCCTGATCAGGAGAGCAGCTTTGTAACGTAACGCGTCCGAGTGAGATTCTGATCGTTTTGCAAGCTCTGATTGGTTCGGATAAGCTCTGCACAGGGTCCTTGAGCTATATACAGTATTTTCGTAATTCTAAATGCTCGACGAGCAGCTCATTGAGCGCTTACAAGAACCTGATCGGCGGCCGGCCACTCGTCCTCGGCATCAATAGTATGACTCAACTACAGTGTACCGAATATTTTACTCGCCCACGAGAAATTCGGATCGGGAGCGATGCGGAAGCCGGTCGGAGAGAACCAATGACAACGTACTAGTTTTGTGCCACCAACTTCTATTTAGAATAGTCCCAGAACAAAGTATTGCAAGGAACCAAGTCAGGCTTAGCTTTTTTTCACTCGAGATTTGACTCGGAGCTCTGACGACAACCAACGACCCGATGGTGTGAAAGATGAATTACCTCCGAGTCGTCTAGTGTCCTTGACCCTGGTATGGCACGCGGAGAGATATGCCAACTGCGCCCACTGGCAGTAGATTGCATCGCATGACGTTATCGATCTTCCGTTTCTCATCGTACAAAGCGAGCCTGGACTCGAACGGACGTTGATCTCGATTGGGGATGCCATGGCAGGCAAGGTGCACGCACTTGGCTTCTTTCAACGCCCCCATCACTCTCGTTAGTATGTTGGCGTCCTCGCTATCGCCGGTGGTCGTAAATGTCGCAAGTGGGGTGACGATCTCCGTTGGCCGCCGGGCCTATGCTGGCGAGCTCACCGTTGGCAGAGGCGAGTTCTTTCTGCCCAGGTGTCTGTGCTTGACCTACAGCGAAATATCTTGGACTTCCAGAGGCGGAGCCAGATGGATAGTAGTTGTCGTTCTGTCTGGCACGTATGAGTGCAGAGGCAGGAGCAAAAACTCGGCTGTCGGACACCACCAATTGCGCGACAGAATGGGGAGGAACGTCTGAAGAACTGTGAAGATGGGTCATGATGAGATGACATCCTCCCATAGTTCGCGTCGAATCTCAGAGAGTTCGTTCTCGATGTCCACATGCTCGATCATGCGTGCCAAGGAATAGAGCCTTGACAAACGATCTAGCGTCGCTCCGTTGGTGCTGGGAGGAACGTGGATGGAAACATCGTCGGGGCGAACAATCACTGCACAACGGCCATGCTGGCTTGCCTTACGATGATCACGGGGGTCCCCAACGGCTGCCTTTCGAAGGTCAAAGAAGAGCAAATGTTAAAGAAACCGAGAGTTGACCCAGTAATTTGGGAATTATGACGAAACAGCGTGCTCCGTTTGGTGAACCTTTCTGCTGATGTCCTCCTCGTATCTCCAGCAGACGCAACGACATCATCTAGGGAGGACGGAAGCGGGTGTATTGAGTCCAAAAGGCTCCACGTCCCTGTTCAACAGGTTCGACCGCATGCGCAAGCCTCCCATGGCGAACACAAGCACAGAAAAAAGGGATGTTTGGTAGGCTAAGACCATAATGCTTCGGCAATAAACACCCTTCGTTTAGCAGCCTCTAGATCAGCGAAGGAAACGACGTGTGAAACATCCGAAAGCTGGGAAGTGAGATTGAATAGTTCATCTTACTTATTCGGTGGTATCTCCGACGGTACATTCAACGGGAGGAGGCAATTGACAAGGGCCGACTGCGGAATATGTGAGAGCAGCTCTATAACCTTGGATAGCTTCTGTGAGGTCAAGCATATTCTTCAGCAACCCATAACGAACGAGGAGGTAGCGCGCCAAGTCCTTCAATGTCATGATGTGATCTGCTTGGTTGTCGCGTTAGATGCAGAATCTCACGATGTTTCATGATAGCCTCCTCGAGGTCGCTCACCTCCCGCTGTTCTTGAAATCGAGCGAAAGGCGAGGATGCAAGGTTGTGCAATTCGTAACGAACTGGATGACCCTTGAGCCGAAGCTGCGATACCTCGCTATTCATCCTGATGATATCGCTCGCGCACTTCAGTTGGAGGTAGCGGTAGAAGAGACATGTCGCAATGTGGTTCAATGCGGAGGACCGGGTAGGGTCGTCAAACTCTCGGAGTTCCTTCCTGATGCATCGCGAGAGCGTCCTCGAGATCACTCATGACCCTTAGCTGGAAATTACGTCTCCGGAGGCAATATCCCAGGTTATCCAATGATGCAGGGCGACGACGATGACCCCGCGAGTGAAGTGTTAAGATCTCCCGGTACTTGGCGATGGCCTCCTCGACATCCTTTAGCATACCATGGTGCTCATACCGAGTCATGAGGCTGAGAGCGACATTATTCAGTGACACAAAGCGCTGGGGATGGCCTAACGGGTGAAGGTCCAACGCGTTTCTATCCATCACGATAGCCTCCTCGAGGTCATTTGCAGACCCCAGCAACCGATACCGAATCGAGAGGCCGATCCCAAAATTTTCATCGAAGAGGATAGAAGGGGATTACCCATCGGGAGAGTTTCCAATGCGACTCTATCCACCGATATAGCTTGCTCGAGGTCACTTGCATCTCCGAGGCCTTGGTACCGAGAAAACAGACAATCTGCAAGGGTATGCAACAGTGGGAATCTGCTGGGATGGCCGGGCTAAAGAAATCCAAGTAAACCTCTCAATTTCAGGAATCATACCGAATGGAAAGGCAGTGTGCGAGATTATGCGCCGGAAAAAGTCGATAGGGACTTGCGAGGGAAAGAAGCTCCAGTAAGCTTTTGTTCATTCTAATGGCCTCCTCGAGATCGTCCATTGCTCCCAGATTCTCATATCTAGTGGGGAGACATAAAGGGAGATTGAGGATCGGAGATGATGGCCAGGAGGACAAATCTTCAGAATATCTCTATGCATAACAATGGTTTCCCCTAGGTCATTCACCCTTGATTTGTTGAACCAGGCATAGAGACAACCGGCAAGAGCATTGTACGAGATGGGACGATCAGAATGGCCTTTTGGGCGAAGTTCAAGCGCAGCTCTGTGGATTGCGATGGCCTCCTCAAGATCATCCATTATACTCAGTAGCGTGTATCGGGTGTAGAGGCCGAGCGCGAGATTGGAGAACGAGTTATGGAGTTCAGGATGTCCCACCGAGCGAAGATCCAAATGTGCTCGTATGCATCTTGATGATCTCATCCAGGTTCTCCACCCTTCTCACTTTGTTGTACCTGGCAAAAAGCGGACCTGCGGAGTTGTTCAACGAAAAAGAGAGACCCAGATTTCCGATTTCCATTGCATCCCGTTGGAGCGCAATAGCTTCATCGAGGTCATTGTTATCCTCACGATTTTCATAGCGAGCGTAGAGTGAAACCGACAAAGTTTCTCAGCGAGACGGCATGATCAAGGTTTCCCGGTAGGCGGAATTCTAGTACATCCCTGTTATTCGCGATAGCCTGTTCGAGGTCAGCCAGCGTCCCTAGGTTCATAAACCGACTGTGGAAGGAAGCAGCGAGGTTGCTCATTGGATTGGATCGAAGGTTCTGATCGATGTCACAAAGTGCAATGATGCTTTAATGCAGTGAGATAGCCTGCTCGACGTCGTCCGTGTTTCTCAGTAGACCATAACGAATGAATAACTGAACCCCGAGATCGCTCGATAGCCATGGTCGACGAGGACCAGTTGGGAGGATGGATTTCAGCGTAGTACGTCGTGTGATGAAATAACACAACCCTTTGCCCTGCTGAAAAATTTCCCAGCAGAACTCCCCGACTTCGATCTGACTAGTTAACTTTAATTGGTCAAACATGTCGAATCAACATCTGAGCACACTCACTCATTGACACGTCCTCGGGCGAGAGTAACTCTTGTTACAGATACGTGCGCATAGCTGAGCGTCGACGTGTGAAGTGGAAGTTACGCGGAGAGAGAGGCTGTGTCACGGTCCATCACTTGAGAGCAAGCTGTTTCTGTGCCAGTCAGACTCTGAATGGATCATGATTGTGCCACTAATTTCCACTAATCCTCGTATACAGCTCTCTTCCTTTGAAGCTACATGAGAGTCACCTCGGCGAACATACTGGACATACTAGATAACCCAAACGTACCGTTCACCATCTAGATATAGCTCTGGATAATATATTCATGAGAACAAGGCATTATAATAAGAAGTCATTAGTGACCAGACTCACCACAGATAAAATCACCCATACTGTAGTCGTACACTCAGGGCTTCGCACAGACACGTTTCCTTTTTTGTTTTGCGAGTGTTCCGTTTTTGGACAGTACTAAGTATTACCGAGACTAATTGGTTCCGACACAGATGTTATAACTCGGTTAGTGTTCGAGTATCCTTTCGTTTCATTTTTTTCTCTTTTGTCGACAATCAGTATAGAGGGGTTGTGAGTGACACGTGTTGATTCATTAACTTGAATTGTCAGTTGAGTCTCCACAAGCAGGCATGCGTCTTCTCCTTGTCCACTCCTTCTTGCTAGTAGCGATTGGTGTCGCCGTGTGCAGGGCTGTCACTGCCTATGGCCCTCATGTCCAGCAGCCCTTTGGGATGGTCATGGCTGCTTCTGCGTCTTATACTGGTGTTGCCACCTACGATGATGTCACTTTGATACCCCCTCCTGTCCCTAACCCTTCTCCACCCACTTCCTTTGGTGTCCAACTACAGACAGGATTCATCCCTGGCCTTTTGATACCTCAACAGGGCTCGTTCTTTGGGTTCAGCATAGAAATAAGTGTAGTCACAGAAGTCTGTAAGTATCAGATTGTTGACCTATTATTTATGAATTAAAGTCAGTTGTTATAGTTGGTCTAAACAGGTACTTGATTTACTTTTACACTCATACTGAACTGCCCATCTGACACTGGTCTACTGTAGTTCATTTTTGCAGGTCCCATTCCTCAACTTGATGGCAAACATTAGGGAGTGTGCTGGTAGTGTCCATGTATGCATCAGTGGTAATACTCAAGATTACACCACTCTGGTCGATTCTCTTCCCAATGGTGCTGTGCTGGAGAAAGTCGGTGGTGTATCCATTAATCCAGTAAATATTACATATGTCACTGAAGGTTTGGTTTGATGCCTGATTGTTACCTTGCAGACTGATATGCTGCCGTTGCTTTACACCGCTGAGATTATCAAGATGATGAGGCAAATATCTTCATTCACCAATGTTCATTGGTACATGGGTATGCAAAACTTTCATGGCTAATTCTTTTCGGTTGATCCAACGTCAACACCATCAGGTATCCCCTTCAATGACACCCAGAACTGATGTCTTCAAGTTGCAGAAGTTGGAGAATTGATCCTTGGTGACTATCTTGTTGGTTTACCAGTAAGAGTCAATGTATACTGGTCAATGACTCATACTGACAGCTCTTAGTTGGGTAACGAACCAGATCTTTATGCATGACACAGTCATTGACCCAGCGTAAGTTAATCCTTTGTATTTGATCCTCAAAAACTAAACTCCCATTAGACCTATGGTCCTTCTGACTACAAGAATGAATTTGAAGAATTCATCCAAGCTATTGATGCTGATTCAAGCATTCCCCACAAAAGTCTTCTCATTGGCCCTATCCTGGCAACCATTTGGCAACCCAAAGATGTATGGAATACTGGCTATGTCACTGATTTTAGGCAGAGTCTGTCCGCGTTGGCTGTTGAATGGTACATTTGGCTATTATTTTTCCCTTATTGTTTCTACCTTGGTGACAATGTGCTCTAGTTATCCAACTGACAACTGTTATGCATGATTTGGTATTGGTGCCCCTCAAACTGGACAAGGCAGTCTTCCCAACTTCTTGATGCATACATCTGGGCAGCAACTGGTTTCAGGATACCTTAGCTTGACCACCTATGCCCAGTCACAAGGGCTCCCTTTCTTGATGCTCGAAACTAACACTGCATCATGCGGAGGCTTTCCAGGCTTAAGTGATAGCTTTGCAGCAGCACTATGGGCTGTTGATTATGGCCTGCAGATGGCTTATGCCAATTTCAGTCATGGCTTGTTCCACGTTGGTGGTGAAAGCGAGTATTACAATGTATGTATTTCGCCAGACCTTCTTTGTTTCCTTTCTCACAGAGTCTACACCTTGTTACATCCCTTGTTAAGCTCCCTAACTTTATGCAGTACACACATCTGGTACTATGTCCTGAACCAATGTCACTTTACTTTATCTATAAACTTCATCTTCTCTGAGTCACATGACCTCTTACACACTTTACTTCATCACATGACTCATCACGTGATCACTCATGTCATGTGCCCTTGTTATCTCTTATCTATGACATCCTTACATAGCTTTACACATGTACACCTCATGTATGGGAATACTCCCACACTTGTGAGAACACTATAGCCATATATAGTAGCAGTAGATAGCTTATCATCAGACACAGCATGGTCTGTGTGCATGTACTTGTAGTATATAAGGTGAATGTACACAACCGAACAGCTCAGTCTGTTCTGGTTGGATTCCTGCCACAACAACTCCTTCTATAGTTTGTCTTGTCGAGGTACCAGAGCCTGTATAGGTTTGGCAGTTGCTTTCACACCTTAGCTCTTCACCCGTAAGCTCTGTTTTGCTAAGCATTGAAATGCAGGTATATAATTCAATTTGGATATAGCCCTGGTTGCAAATCAATTGTTGTTCCATCAATGGACCATTGGTTCTATATATTATTCTTCTTTATTTGTTGCCAAGGCTTTGGGCTCCTCCAATCGATCACAGGTTCTGGATCTCCAGATGAATAGTGGTAATGAGTTCACTCCAGGCTATCCTGGGCCCATTTACAAGAACAGCCAGCCAACCCGTGTCACTCTGATCAACTTCATTGAGGATAGCTCTGGGGCCAGTGATTATACTGCTAGCATCTTCATCAGTGGATCAGTTCAACCATCTCAAGTTAGGGTCAAGTAAGGCTTATATCCTTTTTGCAATGCACCGCTAATGTCTATATTAGATATCTCTCAGCAGCATCCATTACACAGAAGTTTAACATAATGTGGGCTGGGCAAATGTTTGGTGGTGCTTTTAGCTCAGATGGACAGCCAGTTGGAGCTGTAGATGCACAGACCGTCAATTGCAACCAGACTAACAAGGTCTGCAATGTCAGAGTTCCTGCACCTGGCGCAGCACTGGTTTTCCTCTCAGACCAAGCACTCTCAGAATCAAACTCAGGACCCACGATGACATTCCTGATGACCATCATGACTAGATCCCACAACACTGCGACAATCGACCTGGCTGTATTGGCTACATCCAATGGCAACAAGGCCATTGCTAATGAATTGGCAGGGACAAGCCAAGGGGGTGGGGCCAACAGTGCATTCAGATTTGCACAGGCTCTGCCTAGTCTAGGTGCCTTGATTGCTGCCATGGTGCGCTCCTCATTGCTCAAATGACCATGAGATGGTAGTAATGATGGAGTTCTCTGGGTGTGTATCTTTGCCGGACAAATGTAACAGTATGTGTCTTTGTCTGCTTGGAATCCTTGTTGTCCTATGCTGTCAGTGGTGATACCGTGCTCAGTGTGATGTGGGGCATGACTCGATAGGCAATTGTACCGTGTTACAGTGTATATGGAGATATCCTTACCATATCTCGCACTTGTGCCTTTGATCCGTAGTTACTCTGACAAATTGATCCCTGTTTTTCGTTGGTGAATCGCCGTGGTTGGTGGACTTATTTGGGTACCTCCGGTCCTGCTGAGTCATTTCCAAACCGGGCTAATGCGATAGCCGGTAACCGGTTCGGTCTTTGGACTGCCTTCGGGCTCGGCCTCGGCGATTCTACTTCGATTGATGGACTCTTACTAGTTACTAGCTGTACTACGGTCAGCTTCGGCGATATGGAATCACTATCTCCCCCTCCCCTGAGATAAGGGATGAGAGCAAATAAATACTCTCCTCGTCCTTCTGACTTCTCCAACCAATTTTTTAAATCAGAGAACATGGAGTCGACGTCTTTCGCCATGCAGAGCCAACTGGATCTGTCATATCCTCCCCTCGACGGATCGCTTTTCTTACCAGACATGCTCGAGTTCAATGGAGAGCATAATCCTACTCATCCTTTCTATGTTTTCCTTGACGAGGACTCAACGGATGTCAATACCCTCCGTTACATTTCCAATCTAGAATTCTACCGCGCCAGTCAACGCGTCGCACACGCTATCCGCCCCAATCGTGAAGGCCGCGACGGTGAAGTCGTTGCTATCATTGCTAACAGCGACACCATTCTTTACCAGGCGATAACGATGGGCGCGATGTTTGCGGGTCTCGTTGTACGGTTCCCCTATTCTCTTCATAATCATTCCGAATCGACTGATTATTTCGTGTTTAAGCCCTTTCCCATGTCTCCTCGCAACTCGCCGTCTGCGGTGGTGAACATGTTGCAAAAGACGGGCAGCCGCCGTCTGATTGTCACACGTCATTCATTGGGACACCTCCTGGATGGAATCACTGCAGAGCTCCCACTGTCAGCTCTTCAGATCGACGAAGCGCCCAGCCTCGCATACGCTTTCCCCGATCTCGGGAAAGAGACGGCGAGGACCCCGTTCACTCCCTATCCAAAGGCGGAAAAACGGCCCCTGAAAGAGGACATCTTATATTACCTTCACTCCTCTGGAAGCACGGGTTTCCCAAAACCCATCCCGATGACAAACCTCACTGCAGTTCACTGGTGCACCATGCGTGAGTATCATTCTACTACCTTTTTGGCTCGTAATATCCATCTGACTGCATTCCAAACAGCCGCCATACAGGAGTATATTAATGCTCCAAAACCCAGTACGGTCAATGCTGGTGCTCTTCCCGCATTCCATATGATGGGCGTGACTCAACAACTCTTTGCTCCCGTCGCTGGGCTCACGACCATAGCCGTGTACCCCCCGACATCGTGGCATGACGGGACTAAAGCCCCCGTGATAGCCAACCCACAGAATGCGCTCGAGGCCATCCAGATTACCAAATCGAACTGGACTGTTGTTGTGCCCGCGTTCCTGGAAGAATGGGCGACTTCTCCACAGGCCGTTGACGTCCTCCGCTCATTGGGATCTGTGGTATGTCTCCAATTGTTTTGTTTAGTCATGGCGTGACCAAGAACTGATACGATACTTAGGTGTTCGCAGGAGGGCCTCTTTCCCAGAAGACAGGGGATGCGTTAGTGGGTGCCGGCGTCAAGCTCGCATCCGTGTACGGTGGGACCGAGTTCGGGCCGCTCACGTATATGCTCCGCAGTCCTGCTGAGCAGCACCTATGGGACTGGCTACGGTTTGGACCAAATGTGAGTCTACGATTGGTTCCGCAGGGCGATGGAGCGTACGAGGTCCAAGTCTTGGTACGAAATTCGTTGTTGTGGATGAACAGCTTTCTTTCTAACAATGTTTCTGCAGTCTTCCCCGAGACACCAGCTCTCTGTCGAGAACCTTCCAGATGTGAGAGGCTATGCGACCTCAGATGTGTTCATTGAACACTCGACCATCAAGGGTTTGTATAAACTGTACGTCTTCCGTGCCTCGTTTTCAACCGCAACACATGTATAATATAATGGCATCCTATCGCGTATAGTATCGGAAGGCTCGACGACGTCCTGATCCATTCTTCTGGGGAAAAGACGGTTCCCGCACCGATGGAAACCGTGATCTCGGCGAGCCCCTTCCTGTCGGGCGTGTGCATGTTCGGACGCGGTCGCAACCAGACGGGGGTGCTCGTGGAACCCAGACCAGAATATGCGGTCGATGTCACGGATCCCACCCAGGTCGCTGGATTCCGAAACAAGATTTGGTATATATGCGCTTGGTTTCTCCTCGCACCACACGATGTTGACAGTATTTACTACTCTCCAGGAAGGAAGTCGAGGAAGCCAACAGGGATGCACCCGCGTTTAGCCGGATCTTTAAGGAGATGATCCTAGTCACGAGCAAGGACAAGCCCATGTTGCGCACCGGAAAAGGGACAGTGACCAAGAAGGCGACGATGAAGTTGTATGAATCGGAGATAGATGCTCTGTAAGCTGCAGGATCTTTGATTTCTGCAACTCGTGTCGTTCTCACAATCTGAAACACATAGATATCAAGCCCTAGAGGAAAGTTCCGGAGCCGGGATCGACGTCCCGCTTCCCCAGACATGGGCTCAGACCGAGGTCGAGAGTTGGCTAATGGTACACGCGACGGCAGTCAACGCGGATAAACCTATTGAAGTCGATGTGGATGTATTTGAACAGGGATTCGACAGGTCTGTGTTTCCACCTTTACGTTGCACAACACTAAGTCATTCATCCTCTCATATAGTTTATCTTCGACTTTCCTCAAGAACCGCATCATTGGCTCGCTTTCTGTGTCCTCTGAAGAGGAAATTCGAGTGGCCGCCTCGCGGATCAGTCAAAACATCATCTTCTCTTATCCCACGCTCCGGCGCCTTGCCAGGCATTTGGTTCGACTTTTGGCTGGCGAGCAGACTTCTGCTTCCAACTCCCTAGATGCTAAAGCAGAGATCGAGGACATGATTACTAAATATTCTATTGGCTTGGAAGAAGACAAGGATGGTGAAGGTGCAAAGGAACTCGATACCGGCCATGAAACGCCGCGCCGCGACCATGTGGTCCTATTGACCGGCTCGACGGGCGGATTAGGCTCGTATTTGCTCGCCTCATTGTTGACCCGCGCGGACGTGGCAACAATATACGCGCTCAACCGCCCTTCCAAGACGGGTATCCAGCAACGCCAGCGTGCCGCATTCCAGGACCGCGGACTCGACCTGGCCCTGCTCGACTCGTCAGAAAAGCTGAGATATGTCGAGGGCGACGCGGCGCAACCCAACTTGTCGCTCGACGACCGGACCTACGCCGAGATCGTCGATTCGGTGACCATCATCATCCATAACGCGTGGCGGCTCGATTTTAACTTGGCGCTGTCGTCGTTCGAGTCAAACATCAGAGGGACGCGGCATTTGATTGACATCGCGAGGGCTTCCAGGCAGAGGAACAAGCCAAGGTTCTTGTTCACGTCATCCATCTCGTCAGCGCAGGCGTGGGATAAGAGTATGGGCGCATTCCCGGAGATCGTGCAACTGGATGCGGGGGTGGCGGTGGGTAATGGGTACGGCGCGAGCAAGTACGTTTCTGAACGGGTACGTCTAAGACTCACGCTTGCGATGACGGTGCCAGTTGATTTAAACTCTCGCACATAGATCTTGGCCAAGAGTGGGCTGCCAGCGACTTCGTTTAGGATCGGACAGATCTCGGGTGGTGAGCCGAGGGGCGCGTGGTCGACGACGGACTGGGTTCCGATGATTGTTAAGTCAAGCGTGACACTGGGGACGTTGCCTGAGGCTCGTGGAGTGAGTAGGTGTCATGCCACCCATTTCCTTGGTTGACTGATGTGATATGTCAAGGTCACTTCATGGCTCCCTATGCACGTCGTCTCGAACACGATTCTAGACGTTGCATTTGCGAAGGAGCAACCTACAATCGCCATGAACCTGGTCCACCCACGGCCGGTTTCGTGGGCATCGCTCATGCGACCTGTGAGCGAGGCGATGCATCAGAAGGGGCTGACGGCATCACCGCTTCCATTGGTTCCGTTCGTGGAATGGGTCGAAAGTCTGGAGAAGTATGCAGTGGATGCGAACGAGGAGAATGCACGCCGAGTGGTGAGTCGCCCGAATGGGAGTTTCTTAACGATGGTTGGATGCTAACTTGGGGCTGTTTTGACGTAGCCTGCCGTCAAACTGCTCGATTTCATGCGGGCGGTGGCACGTGGAGACGCCGCCATACGACGGCAGCTCGAAAGTATCAATCAGAGTCCGGAATCGGAAGCAGAGTTGGAAGTGGCGGGCACGGCGAGGTTCGCGACGGATGTTGCTCGGCAGGTGAGCGAGACGATGCGGCGACTCGAGCCGCTCTCGGGCGCAGACGCGGCAAAGTGGGTAGATTACTGGGAGGAGGTGGGGATGTTTGGGGAGAGCGCCAGACTGCATAGCTCGATTTCCCAGCCCCTTGCAAGTTGATGCAATGAAGGGGGTACGTGCTTCGCACTCATTGTTCGTGGCAGACCGGTATACGTGTAGAGTGAATTGAATGGAATCCTTTCTATCTACTGACAGATGATCAAGGAAACCGAAAGTCCTCGATCGACCATCGATCATTGGTGATCGATTGATCGAACAGGTTTTCTGCTGACTCAGACCGCCGCACATGCCAGTGACCCGATATTCAACGTCAACCTTCCCCTGGACGTCCCAGAGCCCAAACGGCTTCGGCAGCCAGTCAGTGACCCAACTAGAAACACTCAGCCCAATATATTAGCAATGCCGAGTCTGGAACAAGGCAAACTTCACGCTTAGCGTAAACGGGACGAACTGACGTATACAGTATAGAATGCTTTAATATCTGGATCCGTACTGGTCGAAGTGTAGCCTGAGAGTAATTAGATCACCCCGGGGATCATCCGATATTTCACCCTCTGCGAATACTTGTCCCATTCCTCCCTGAAGCGCTTCCGCAGGAATGCATCCTCTTTTTGGCAGCGTATGCACCACAGCAGGCACATCAGCACGGGTGCCATTCTCAGCATGACTACCAAGTAACAACCGATCATCGTCTCGGCCCAGCCACAGCGCTGCATGAACGAGCCCGGGCCTGTGGCAACGAGCATTATCCCCACCCCACTCAACACGGCGACCGAGTAGCTCGGGTGTCGCACGATCGCGTACGGGCCCGTTGTGACGAGGGTGTGGTCTTTGCGCAAGGCCAGCTCGTATGTAAAGTGGCGCCCGAGGGTGCGAAAGCACCACAAACGACCGAGGCCCCCAATGATGGTGAGGACAGACCCAGCTATCAAGTAGTAATCCACGTGTAACCTCGGGTGCGGGTGGTCCGAGAGGACCAGTCGGGAAAGGACGTTGGAAGATAACTGGGAGGGGTAATAGGCCGCGAGCAAGATGGCCACCTCAGCGATACAAGGAAGAGTTGCTTGCACCTAACGAGATTAGCCTGAGCTTCTGCTTTCCAAGGTAGGGAAGTCATACCCTGTACAGTAGCGCGGCGATGGTTGGCCATATGTGCTCATACAAAGGTCCCTTTACACGCTCGGACTTGTCAGGAGGGGGATTAGGGGGGGTGAATGATACATTGAAGAGCAAAATGGACGGAAGCAGAAGAAAGATTTTGGTAAACGACATGCCGCAGGCAAAGTTACTGCGGGTTACTGCTAAAACGAGTGCTTATAAATGTTTTCTGACGATTCTGCGGTTACGGTATTTGTGTATCACCGAACTCAATCGCCCAGAAGAGTGTCTTGCTGATTTGATATACGGAATGACGAGATAAATCGTGCGTTCAGAAAGTTTCCACTCGCAAATTCAAACTACAGTACATATGCTCATAATGCATATTAGGATTTCATACACTCTCGGCTAAAATAATTAGGTTTCGGTAGTATGCATTATGACCATACTAGTATGTACTGTACTTTCAAAAGGCGGCGGCGTTCAAAGTTTCGATAACCCTTATGTAACATGCGGCAACTGTTTGATTCCCGCACCACGCTGCTACTTACCTACATACATGCTTATCATGGCACCCGAGTTGCAAAAGTATCTATACCGTGTTCAGGTTTGTGCTAAATTTGTCTAGGCTTGCCATGAACATTCAGCAGCTGTGGTTATGTAACGACGATTCTAATTATCTTATTCACTGAATCGTACTAGTAGCGGCGCCTATACTTAGTGCGCCAGGTTCCCGACTCCTCCACTGATCCCGTACTACATACTAGGAAAATGGAGAAATAATTAATGTTTATGTAAATCGCCTCGCTTTTTGTATCGCTCCACTTCGTTTCATCCAAACTTCTCACGTGTCGCCCGATCCACACGAAGCTCAGGTTTTTCGCTTCACCGCCGATTCTCTCGCCCGGCGTCCGAGTCGAAGATAATCAGCTTCCTGTGCGTCACATCTGTTTGCTGATAAGTTCGTAAAGCCCCATTGGCACTTTCGAACCTGTCTGTTACAAGTTCTCTTCTAGCCTGTTTCTTTATTCGTCGTAGCGGTGCGGGAGTCGGATCACTCTTTATGTCATGGCCCCGTGTAAGCCTCCAGACTTCAAGTTGAATCCCGCAAGCCGAACCCGAAAAAAAAAGGCTCCTTTTGGAGTAGATCAAAGTTTCAGCTGTCCACCCTCCGAGCACGAACGCCAATTTCGTAACCCGCTCCATCCAGATGACGTCATAATCCGCTTTCTGCCAGTGTCCTACTCGCTTGTGAAATGCAGTAGCAGTTGCTTGAGCAGCTGGGTCGGCGTCAACGTTTCAACTTTGGCCGTTTCCTCACCCCCCACCATCCAAGGAAAGCTGCGTGGAGGGTATTTGATAGTGAGTTGGAAGGAGTTATCGAACCAGTGGGAAGCAAACAAGTTAAGAAATCGCGGGAACCATCTTTTCGTTGCATCAGAATTTCACCCCGTATCCCGCAACAGAAGGTGGGGATGGGGGCATGATTGCTAAGGGTGTTCGATGAGTGGTCGTGTGGATGCTGATCACCAATCAATGCCTTGTTTAGGGAATGTCGGCGCAGTTGTATGAATTGGTTGGCCAGGCCGCTTTACTATGCTAGAAGCTGCTGCTACCAGAAGGGTGGCATGACTGCAGGCAATCACCAGAAAGAGATGAGTTAAAGCCCCAAATTCAAAGCGGTATTCGACAACCAAGCACAGTAACAAAAAGTGTAATGACCATGTGTACTCAAACGGCTGGACACAACGAAGCTTCAAGTAGTGCGTGCAGTCGTATTTTACTTGGGCTCGAACGCTTTACATTCAAAATTTCGATGAAGCTTACAGGATAGTTGCAGCAATGTGCAATCGAACTTCACACAGTAATGATTGCATCGAGTAACACAAGAATACATCGAAAGTTCAGATATTTGTACACAGAAAGAAAGAGGTATCTGAAAGGTTTAAAGAAAAAGCATGAAGTCAGCTTGAATGTGAATTGAAACCAGGAGCCGCATCTGTATCCAACTTCTACAAGGACGAATAGTATCGAGACAGGCATACGCGCAACATGTGCATCCATGTCGCCCACTTGAGACGATACCCTCACCGGGTAGCTAGATCACGGGCGTTTGTCAATTTCTTATACAGAAACAGAGATAATCCAAAACTTGCTCTTTTCCAAGCAGAAGAGCAAACTTTGTTCTGGCGGAACCACCGAGGCAGTAGGCTTGGAATGTTTTTGCAGAGACAATCGTGTCAACGTCGATAAGTTGCTGGATCCGGCCGTCGGTAGATACGTTTCGTAAAAGAATTCGAGGAACAGGATTAGATAACTCAAGATAATCACGGCACCGGTAATGGCCGCAGTGGGGGAACCGGTACAGTCCCCAACGTGAGGTAGATAGCGGGGGAACCAATTATACGCAGCGTATTGGTAGCCTGCGAATGATGTCATAATTCGTCAGCAAGGCAAGAGATCCAATTAGACATGGGGAGACACTCACTAGTAAAAGTTCCTGCTACCAGGATGATCACGAATTGACCGATCTGCAATGTGGTGAGGTATTTCTTCCACTGGACTATATGTCAGCGTGAATCACGATTCAACATAATCAATGTACCCATATCTTGGCGCCTCCAGCGGTGGCATAGTAATAATAATCTTTTAAGTTGCCGATTAGAGTGGGGCACATCCCTAAAAAGGTGTCCAACGTACACATTAACACGTGAACACTGAGGTTGAGGAGTGCCGCGACCCAGCACTGTGACGAGTTTGAGTCCTTACTCGAGGTGCGCAACATGAAATGCCTGATACGTACCATCGTTGCTCGATGATTCAATTGTACAAATGCCAGAACGGCCGTGGCCGCATGATGATATACGTGTAAGAACGCTTCGAGGTCAATGGGTCAGAGTGATTCAATTGGTGATGTAGAGGTAAAATACGCACACAGAGGTTTTTTCTTGAGAGCCAAGAAGACCGTATCGATGAACTCGTAGTACTTGAAGTAATAGTTGAGCGTCAAGTAAAATTCGAGCCTCTTCAATCGTAGCGCATGAGCTAAACTGATAGTCAAATGGTATTCAATGAGAACGCTCACTTGTGTGTAAGCTTCACGGGAACAAAGCGAGCCGTAGGTGCCTATTTCGGGTTTCAACCAATTAGAGAAGACTTCTTCGCCGATAAGTGCCATGAGGATGAAGCTCCCAACACACAAAATTAAATTGTGTGCTCGGACCAGGGTAGTCAACTCCAAAGGCGGTTTGTCCTTCATGGTTTCGCGAGTACCGAACACGACCGCGAAATACGTTACAGTCATGGTAGCGACGACGGGCCATGTTGAGAACGGGGTCTTGCCTGGTATATAGGAAGTAAGATGGGATGGAATGCGGTCCGCAGACACGAAAGAATGGAT
Source organism: Leccinellum rugosiceps (assembly GCA_038089755.1). Taxonomy (NCBI): domain Eukaryota; kingdom Fungi; phylum Basidiomycota; class Agaricomycetes; order Boletales; family Boletaceae; genus Leccinellum; species Leccinellum rugosiceps. The sequence goes on along the minus strand of JBBPLL010000064.1, from coordinate 1,025 downwards.
GAAGTCAGCCAAGTGAGGCATTGTGGATCAAAGACACAAGAATGGGGAGCAGTTCACACAGCATACTTGTATGCCCTTCATATCGATCGGCAGGCAACAAGGGCAAGAGGTTCGTCTGCCGTACTAATTATCCCATGCCTACTAGCCGAATATCATACTCTTCGGATCCCAGCTTGTACTATTTACCATTTTTGGGTGGCTATTATAACTCTGAACGTCTGGAAAGCCTTCGGAGAACTTGACGGCGTTTGTTGAGCCACCTCAGGCTAGACGTGACATACAACAATGATTTGACCTATTGAGGTGAACTTGAAGTGACTCTTCTGCCAATCCCCGACGACCGACGACCGAGACTCGGACCAGAGCTTGCAAAACGAACAGAATCTCAGCCGTGTTACGTTACAACGGTGCTTTCCAGATTCGGACCACTTGCCTGTCTTTGGCGAAGCGGCCCTTCTGCGAAAACCGAGTGATTCAAAGTCATCAAATCATTCAAACGTTGCCGCTAAACGTTATGACATCGGAGCTCTTCCGCGATCATAATTCCACATTTGGACTAGACCTGTAATTCCCACCAATCAAAAGGCTGCCATTCGGGACAATGTCCCGTAAGCTGTCAAAGTGTTAGCGATGATGTCAGAAACAGCTCCACTCAAAAAGATCCGGGCCTATACTACTAATGATCTAGGATGTATTGCATTTCGGTTGCCACCTTCAGCACTCGGTGACGTAGTTTGCCGCACCTCCGATTAGAGCTGAATTTGGATGCGAGGGGAAAAAATTACGGTCCTTTGTGATACTCGATAAGCGCAGAATGGTCAGAACCAGTTCTTAGAAAGCAGTCATAAGCCACTACTTACAGAACTGAGCTAGAGCAAACGCTTCCGCTGTCCCCCTCTTGTGACTCATCTCCGATGGCGGCCAAGGCCCATGAATCCGCGTTCGTAGAAAATCCAGATGATATACCTTCTGATGGTGTTCCCGAAGATTTCGTGTCATACTTTCTCAGGCATCAACCAGCACTT
>JBBPLL010000063.1:0-82677 GCA_038089755.1 Leccinellum rugosiceps | reverse complement strand
TATTTGTCGGGTGAGATCCGGAGGAAAGTCGGGAAATGAGATACTAGTGGGTTGATAGTAACTGAGTGGAACTTCAGCATTAAGAAATGCAATCCTAACTTGTTAGTGCCGGACATCTGTCCAATTTCTTGTCTAGTGGTTACCTGCTAACACTTCGAGTCGGATTGGCACAGCAACAGTTGAACCACGCACGGTGGTGACAGGCAACATTCCGTAATCATGACAGAGTACTAATTCTACTTCCAGCACCAGCCAATCGATGAGAGTCCTTACAGAACTGAGGTCCAAGATCACCCCTTAGTAGTGCTCAGCATTCCACGCATTGCCAAGCAAGAACCCTGTCCGTTTGGGCTTCAATATAACATCTCCCGCTTCGCCTCAAGAGAAAGCAAGAGTAATGTTCCCCTGCGCGAATCAACCCTTTGTCGCTTTCAACCCGGGCGTAGTTGATTACCCCAAGCACGCACTGCTCTGGCTTGAAGATCTCGTAATATGCCTGTGGGAGTGGGTTTGGGACATGAATCCAAGAACCTTACCTGTGTAAACGAAAGGGTATAACTCCCCAAGCCTTGTTCGTGCCAGATCCAGTGAACGGGCAAGAGAAGCAGTCTTACTTGCAAACCAAGCTTCGTGATAGAATAAGATCGGTCGCCGACCTCTTCGAAAACAGATCCTGTCAACCGAAGGCTAGATGCCGTTTCAGGATCGAGCACCGACCTCCCATATGATTCGAGGGAGGATGGAAGCGTGAGGGAATAAGGTGACGCATCGCCCGCCCACGCGAAGAACCCTGGCTCGCTACAACGTTGTGTGGTACGTTCCATCAGCCGATGGAGCGCCCAGCGCTCTTCCTCGTAAGAAATCGGCATGGTGATATCGAAGATCCCGATGAGCGAATACGCGACGTCTTCCGTTCTGGTAGTCTGCCTCCGAGAGGCCCACCTCATCTTCTGCGAGACACGCTCGCATCCGGGTCTAAAATGCCTCAAATCTCCTGCGGGGATCCCCGTCACCCTGGCGGTTGCAACAGCCAAGGTGCTAGTAAATGCGAATCTGCAGTGCAGCACCTGTCGTAGCGACCAGTTGGTAAGGGTTGAAACTTTCTGGATTTGATATACACACCACAGAGGTCAACGTAGAACCAAAATCAACCACGACATCTTGCATGCAAAGAAAATAAGACATAGACAAAAGGACGTTTTGATATTGGCATAGCAAATGCAAACCACGGGAAGATGTTGATACATGTGGGAAAAAGTGAGATGGCAACAACGAACATAAATTCATTCCGCGCAAATCCACATCTGTTGGTTCTGAATTGCGACCGCTTCGTATTCTACAACAGTCAGCGATGAGCCACCCGCTACTTTGCTTTCTTCTCTGTGGTCCTGCGTCTCTCGGCTTGTCCCTTGCGCAACTTAGCGATCTCCACGCCCACGCTGTTCTTGATTTGTTTATGCAACTCCGGGCGGTAACCAAGCATGAACAGCAGCTCCAAGTGGACGAAGAAAGGGGCGAGAACAAGGGCTTTTAAAAGCATATTGAGAAAGGAGCGAGTGGATGACACGGAACGGAAAACCCACCTCCGACAATATTGTCGAGCAGAGCCGGCGCGCGACCCTCTGCAAGGCCGTGGCCGATGAACTGAGCGATCCACGAAATAACTTGAACGATGACTGCGTTCCTAATTCCGTCGGGCCGGGATGCATACGCCGTTGCCGACAGCAGGGAGAAGATCAGCTGTGGCGCATACAGGATCTGATTCGGGCCATGAATCGGTCAATTAATTTCGGAAATGCTAGGAGGCATACGGCAGCTACGGGTTCGAGGAGGATGTAGTAGGACAAGTAGAATGCTGTGGTGAGCGCAGAGGTATTCAGATCAAAAACGAGGTAATCGTTGAACACGTGTTTGATGGAGGGGAGGAAGGGCGGTGAGGGAATGAGGGTGGTGAGAATCAGCGCGCTCCTGGATGGGCCACGCGGCAGTGATGGTAAGAACGAAGCATGTTTAAAGAAGGGAAATAAAGCGACGTTACCAGAGAATGGCTGGGACACCGAAGATGTGGATGACCACGTTCACAGGATGAGAATGGTAGGAACCATAGAAAGTGAGCTAAATAACCGCATGAAGCGAAACCGAGAAGCGTCTAGAATTACGCACTTGTTTTCGAACGTCGAACATCGGGGACATGTTTGCAGGTGTGGAACAAGATCAGACTAACGTAACGCAACGAATCGCAGCCGGCCACGTGATCCATTTGCATCTTGGACGTTACAACATCTTGACAAGTTTCAGACATGGTTCGTTCTACAATCATAGTTCGCGCTGCGGATGCGCTACCGCTCGCAGCTAGTGTCGACGATGAACAGGTCCGACGGTCATTTTCCTCATCCCACGCTAGGCTGACAACCGACTCATCCTCAGACGGAGCAGACGTTGCAGGAACACAAACAGCAGGCAAAACTGATATTCAGGCGTATCACACCCAATTCCGAACCCCGGTGCTCCATCGAAAGCGGACTGTATACGCTTCAGTGAGCCTCAGCATCCTCTTCAGCAACGGCCAACCTGAACATCAGCTTCAGTTACCTTCTCACAGACAATGTTGTATTTCTGACCATCGCGGACAAGTCATATCCTCGAAAACTGGCCTTTTCTTTTCTCGAAGAACTATCCAAAGAATTCTCCTTGTCGTACGGTGCTAAAGTGGAGTCAGTACGGAAGCCGTATGCTTTTGTCGGGTTTGGTCCGTACCAGCAGTCATACCCTCTCCCGTTCATTCACGAGTTTTGTTAAAGACACGTTCATGTCCAAGACTGCGAGGCTATATCGGGATACCAGGGCTGCCAGTGCTGCCGGGAGCTCGAACTTGGACAAGCTCAACGATGAACTGCAGGACGTCACCCGGATAATGACGAAGAATATGGAAGAACTTCTTTGGCGAGGAGATTCGCTGGACAGTAAGCCTCTGCCTGTCTGCCTTGCGTCAGTGGTTCTGATGTTTGCTCCTTTGTCAGAAATGTCGCACCTTTCTACGTCGCTGCGTACAGAGTCGGAGAGGTATCGCAAGGCAGCAAGGAACATCAACTTTCAAGCCATGATACGACAGTACGCACCGTTCGGTGCTGTGGCGATATTGGTCATTGTCCTCCTGTGGTGGCGCTTTTCATGAAGTCGATTATGAACTCCTCCTGTTCAACCTGGACACGTTACATATAGACGGTTCAATCTATAGGATCTTTGGCGCACGGTTTGATGAAGGAATGTATCGCAACCTGGTCCCATACACTTTGAAGTACTTTAGGAGTTTTTCGTGAATGCTCTGATCATTTTGAAAGGTCACTGGAATGACACCACTCCCTGGTATGATGCTAGCTGCAGTTCAGAAATTGGCGCATGGAAAGGTAGTTGAATATCAGCCCAGCCTGCTGGCGACGGATTCTCTGGCTTTAAAGAATGGTTCCAACAACACCGAACATTGCTACTAGTCCCGTCACGTCCATCACGACATCGCTTGTAATTGCCATCAACATCTCATCCTGACAAATGGATGCGGACTCGTCTTCGTCCTGGAGCAGTTGGCCGAATAAGGCACCCCTGGACCCAAACCTTGCCACCAGTGAGAGGGAGTCCTCCTATCAGTTGATGCACGAATCTTTCCCGATAAATGCAATTCAGCCTGGGGCCAGATGGGTAACGGGTTCGAAGAATGATTACTCGGGACCAGGGTTGTCCCGTTTTCCACGCCCTAGGCGAAACGTCCCTATCATGGTTGCGTGCGAAATGGTGGGCGGATGGCCCTTAGATTGGCGCTTTACAGAGAGGCAAGGATTGCTTTAATAGTTGCAAGTTCATCCTCAGCTTTATTACGAAGCCGGATCTACGAGACTGCGTACTATGAGGCGGCTAGAGGGAAATCGCGTTTACTGCCGAGGACGTTCCTTTCAAGATGCTTTTTAAATCCAGAGTTGGTTGAGTTGACCAAGCACGACGTGCCCTCCCGCTTGTTGATCCAACCAGAATGGACGTCGCCATCGATCAGCCAGGCTATGCAGAGATGGGCTCGATATGGGTGATGTGACACGAGGCCAGTGTACGAGATGACAAAAAGAGCCCTTTCCTTCTCTTTTCTGCTACCCTCTTTCCTTCCCTTCAGTTCGACATCCACCATGGCTTACACGGCGGGAGGGGCGGATATGCCTCAACCTTTCTCCCCGTCTCCTGGCGGGCAAATCCAGCCGGGTGCTATCACTTACACTACCTCGACCGGCCCAGATGGCCAAATCGTCTACCACCCGTTCAGGTAAGTCCCAAGGCCACGTCGATGTTGCGAGCCAGTTCACCATGTGATTAATAGAGCTGTTCCTGCACGGTAAGATATCTTGGTCTGCACTCTAGATCGTATTTTGATCTTCGATAGCTACCAAACGCCGCAGGGAGTAGTCCAAGGTATCCAGTGGGTTCCAGCCGAGGCAACGCAGATCCTCCCGGCGGGCGCTAAGCCAGCGAACGCGGTAAATCGCGCCTCTGGGCTCGCCTTTTTTTCTTCTTGACTCATGTCACGTGCAGGAATTCGCTGCCTCGTGGAACCGTGGCCATCTCACTCGCGATGACGAAAGGGCTCTCGACAAATGGTACGTGCGTTATGAAGTGAACCAAGCAGTGTCCTTACCTCACATGCAGGCAAAAATCAGAGGAGAAACGCAGGAAGAAGGAAGAGAAAGATTCGATAAGGCGACTCTCGAAGCAGTTTGACAAAGACATGCAGGAAGTAGAGCTCCGCGCAGCACGCGACAAGGAAATGCAAACCAGAGAGCGCCGCCGCAGTTTCTATGGTGATGCTCCTCCCGCAGGAATCGCGGGAGGATATGGGCCTTATTCCCACAGCCCAAGTGGAGCAGCCGCAGATCTCGATCGCAAGTTCACCGAGCTCGAGATCGAAAGAGACGAAAAGTTTACCACTCGTCAGAGAAAGTATTCTACTAGCGGAGGAGATCGTACTTCCCTTTACGGTGCTCCACCAGGCAGCACCTACACTTCACCGGTTGCGCCATATCAGAATCCTCCTGGTTACCCAGCGTCCAACCCATACAATCGTGCTCCCTCCCCTTCTCCATACCGTCAGCAATCCACGTATACTACTTCTCCCAACCCACGCCCTCAGGATCTCTCCTCTTATCCAGGTGGTCCTGATCCAATCGCAAGGGCAGCTTCACCCTATGGTCGTCCTCCTACCGAGCCAATTGCCAGAGCAGCCTCCCCCTATGGCCGCCCTCCTACTGAGCCGATCTCCAGAGCAGCTTCGCCTTATGGTCGTCCTCTTACTGAACCAATTGCTAGAGCGCCCTCACCCTATGGTCGTCCTCCCGCCGCACCGATTGCTAGAGCTGCTTCACCTTATAGCCGCCCCCCTACCGAACCGATCGCTAGGGCGGCTTCTCCATACGGGCAGAGCCAGCCACCTTACATGAAGCGTGCACCATCTCCAATTCCTCCCTCAGCGAGAGGTCCCCCGCGTTCTACCTCTCCTTTCCCTCAAGTACCTTCATACGCTGGTTCTCAACCTGGCGGCTATGGTGGACATGGACTAGATGGGCAGCCTCGCTCCCGTGCGCCGTCACCCATGCCCCAGGCTCCTGGCACCGCATTCCCGGCGTCTCCTCGCGTTCCCATGTCTGGCGTAGGTGAAGCACCACAGCTTCCTGCGCCGGAGGCCTTCTCGCGTCCTGCCAATGCAGCTCAGTCGTACACGCCGTTCAGCGTCATGAAGATCCAAGACATGGAGCAGTTCTATGACCAAATTCCCAGGATGCCCCTGGTTTTAGAGACACACGATGTGTATCATCAGGACTGGATCAGGTTCATGAACGTGCGTTTTTAACTACTTTGCACGTCCCCACCAACGTGCTCAACATAACATCCCACCCATATCCACAGGATCTTGCGCTGGCGTGGGCCGGAAAGATGCCTATTCCAGAGTTTTCCCGTGGAGGTCCGCCGCCCAAGCGTTCTGCGCTCATCGCCGACCTCATCGATCTCTGGAACTCGAGCTTCTTCCTCACTCGTCGGGTCGAGGTTGTCCTTTACAAAGGTCGCGAGCGGCGATCGGGCGCCAACGCGGGTGCCATCGAATATAACCTGCCCGGTCTGGGGCGAGAGGACTCTTCAGACTCTTCGGACTCTTCGGACTCGAACTCTGATTCCGACGATGATCGGTACCCGGGGTATGGTCGCGGTATGGACCTGACAGAGTCCAAGAGACGACGCAGGGAGAAGAAGGAGGAAAAGAAGAGACGCAAGAGAGAGAAGAAGCTCCGGAAGAAGGCCAAGGAGCTCGAAAAGACGTACGCGCTCTATCTCACGTACGTCTATCCGAGAGACATGCCTGCTGCTGGTCAACACAGCTACTACGTCTAAACTCGGCCCGCGAGACGTCGACGAGGTTTGGTTGACCGAGAAACTATGTCATAGGCTTCGCGTTCCGAAACGAATTAATGCTTGTGTAAAACGCGTAAATCATGTATATGTACAATGAATGTCACTACAGTCGAACATCTCATAATGCACACCCCCTCGGGGAGGTAAATAGTGTCGTAAGTTAATTGACATTTTAGGGGTGGGTAATATGCCAATCCTCACTCACCACCAACCAGTTCCAAAGCTTCAAAAAAAATTGCAGTGTGAATGCGATTTACAAGGCGACTTTCGGTTCTAGTTTGACCCTTGCAACTTTGAGAAGTGAACTCTCAACTTGCCAGGTATGCAGTACTCATCCCGTTAAACACATTACCCAGCAAATGCTCTTCAAGTGTTAAATCTTGCGATCCAAACCGTGACATTACTACTAATGCAATTTCCATAGTGCCCCACTTTCAATCTTTTGTTGTCAATCCCGCCAGCACTCCGGGCAAATCACGACAGCGCGGCAAAAAATCTGCTTCCCGTGTTTACCTACTATGACGCCCGAGACTACCAGAACGCCCGTTTCCTGGACGTTCTCCAGACAATCAGGGGTTTGGACGTTTCCTACAGTAACGATGTAGATGTGGAACACAGTGACGATGCGGAGAGCGACAGTGACGAGATGGAGAACTAGTACAACCTTAACGATATGGAGAAACATGCGCTGGCAATCCTCAGACAGAAGAAATAGGTAGGACTGGCCTAAATACCAAATGGATCTTAAAATCGGGAAAAGGTGAGAATGGGAGCTCACCACTCCTACACTTTTGTACCACCTGATCATCGTGGAATCGCAGAAACTCGGTGATAGGATCCTTAATCGTTTTTGGAAAAAAACTTGGGAAGTGTGATGAAAGGCTGGAAGAGAATAGTCAGTCCGAGTCAAGTCTTTTATCACTCAGTTCTTATACTGCTCACTTTATCTGTCGCAGTCGAAAGTCTGAAGGAGGAGACATTCGTGTCGGCAGATCAGTCCTTTGAGGTACTATTTCGTGGATTACATGTGGAAGGTATTGACTTCAGATGCAAAGATGGCAGCGGAGTAGTTCACCCATCTGGGTGTCGAGTGTGAGCAATTTTTCCTATCGCTTTTTTTTGGATGTTTCAAGTTGGCGATTATCGACACGGCAGTCATGAATTTGGGAGGGGAAAATTCCGAGAAAAGTACCGCGTATTTTGTCAGTGAAACCGTCAACAAGGACACGAACAGGCTCCTTGAGGAACTTAACCGGCGCAAATTTGGAAAACGAAAACAAGATCCCTTGAAGAAATTGGTGTGCACATTTATTTCGTAACCATACCATCCGACTTTTTATCACCGTACTGGCGTGCAGTCGTTCAAACGTGATAGGATGTCTTGCTTGTTGACTGGCCTCGAGAATTCTTGCCTTTCGACCAGGGTAAAATTTATCTTACTCTTGCACATTATTCCGAACTCCATACACAAAAAGGTTCGTGTTGAAATATTATAGTCACCATCTTTCATCATAACTTCCGTTTAGAATCGTACACTGAGGTGTATTGCTATGTGTAACATGATCTCTCGTGGCATCACCGGCAAACACAATCTGAATTCCATTAGCGACGTAATGAATATGCAGTGGGATGCCCATAGGTTATATGATGCTTTGGAGTGGGGGATTCAGGCACAGGATGCCGAGGATGGAGAGGTATGATTGCGTTGACACCTCATTGCTGTTATTGATCCATTCTCCAGGTCAAATACTTCTTTACTGTTCCCACCAATCCTTATATTAGTTCCCCAGGGATCATCTCTTTAGTGGAAGGTGATGAAATTCATTTCGGAGAAGGATCTGGTGGCAAGCTCCTCGGGTAGGGACCCTCCAAAAGTCTTTGCAACCTTCAGTTGGCTATCGCTCGAGCTCTGAAGATGAGCGGCGCTGCTGATATAACCTTGCAGTTGAAGGATGAAGCAGATGATGATGGATCTTATTGTCCCTCCGTCATGGCCACCTCCGAAGAGTTCTGTGGTACGTTGGATGCTAAACTCCTTCTATCTGGCGGAGCCATAATCATAGCTCCTTTATAGACTTTTACGCTTTCATGCATGTCTCGGTTTTCGTAAGGTACTAGAGGCCATCCAAACTTCACGAACACGCAGAGTATCACTGATCTCGTACTCTACACAAGCTTGGTGGGTGAAAATCCAATCGACCACAAACAATACACAAACCAAGTATTCCGACCCTCCAACGCCTCTTCACCTCCGTCCCCACCTTCCCTCGATTCCCCTGTAGCAAATATGCTAAATTCGCCGCCACGACGGCCATCATCCCGATTCCCGACCGACATGCCCACGAACATCGCGGTTCTTACATGTAGGACTTCCGGCGCGGGTCCTCACACATGCACGTTCATCCGACGAACGCATCCACGCGACTTCTCGTCTTGGATCCAGAGAGTACGGTATGTGGGTCCAGGTCTGCCTGTAGGGTTGTAGTATTTTAGCATGAAAGTAGAATTTCCTTAGAGTCGAGGACTTGGCACATGCGCGCCGCTAGGTTACATATGTGCTATATACAAGGCATATGTTATGACTCACTGAGGCCTGGAGGGGCTCGAGTGTACTGTTGCAACGTCGTTCATAGTCCGCGAATTTATCCATGAGAATATACAAAACATAAATTACCGCGTCACCAACCACCGCGCCCTCTGCCTCTCGGGGCACCAGGGTGTGAGCCGCTGCCGCCACCGCCGCTGTACCCACCACGACCGTGTCCGTTGGAGGGACCGTAACCACCATAACCCCCTGAACCACCACCCCCTGGACCACCGTAACCACCATGCCCCCCCCGTCCATATGCCTGAGAAGGCGGCCCATGACCGCCTCTAGGACCCCCGCGGTATGGTCCGCGCGACGAAGGTCCCTGGGGCCCACCATAATTCTGTGTCTGGGGCGGCGGCGGCCTCCCGTTCCATCCATGTCCACCAAAGCCTTGTTGCGATGGCGGAGGATACGAATGCCTTCCCGACGATCCGTACGAAGACGACGACCCGTATCCGTTCCCGTTGGAATAGCCGCCGGGAGGATGATGGGAAGGAGGACCGTTTCCGTACGAGCCGCGGTTGGCAGGCCCGCCTCGCCCACCACCGCGGTCCGGTCCTCCCCCACGGCCCCCACGGCCTCCGCGCCTCGTGCGGTAATCCAGGTCTTCGGAAGTGAGCTGTTGCGGGGGTTTGCGCAACCCAGGTAACAACATCGAGCGGTGCGGGATGAGTTGCTTCGGGAAATAGTAGAGCGCTGACAGCGATCTATCGTTCTTGATGTCGGGGAGACCTATCGACGTCAATGGCGAGTAGAAAGTCGATCCCGGGATGCAATCGGGATTGGGGAGCGAGCTACCACTAATACCCTTGGAGTCCATTATGGGCATCGTTATCGGCTGCTGAAGTGAAATTAGACTACTTTGTGATGAACGATAATGACACGAGACGGTATTGACCTGCTTGTCTTTCCGTTTTCCATACAGGCTTTCGAAAAATGGATACAGCCTATGCTCATCCGACACGTACATCACATTACTGCCCCAGCTGTTCCTTCTCACTTCGTCCTCTGTGAGTGCCGGATATCTCTCTGACATGGCATCCAAGAGTCGTTTTTCATCGATAAAGGGAAGTAGAGCAACACCCTGCCACAGCATTTTCTTTCCGTTCATGTCAATCTGAAAAGAGGTCGGATAAAAGTCGATTATAGGCGAGGTCGGTTCGGTCATGAGCTCGTGGAAGACAGCTGGAATATGCTTCTTCGAAGCAACGGGAAACACTCCCATGAGCTGCTCATAAGGTTTAAACGGCTGACCCAGAGTGAAGCTGATCTTCATGTTCTTGATATCCCCGAAATCCGAGGCAAAGGGAGCAAAATGAAAAGGATAGTACCATTGCCAGGAGGGTGTCTTGCGAGGAAATTACGTCAACATTCTCGCAGATTTTGTCTCGAGGCTTACCCCTTGATAGTAGTAATGCAACACCCATGCCATACCTTCCAAATAGTGTTGAATTATTCTGGTACAGGACGTCAGTGCAGTGCTAGCTGAGAAGGTATAATAACAGACGTTTTCTTGAACTTGGTGTTTGAGTTCGAGACACCGAACTTTTGCTGGTAATAGCGCTCCTTGTAACCAGGCTCATACAACCTAAGTTCACACGGCCCGTTGAGGTCTACTCTGAGCGGAACGACACTGTGAAAGTGGTTCATACCTGACATTATCTGCTTGCTGAACAGAGCCGTCAGCTCGAACGACCATAGCTAAAGCTTCCTCGTCCTCCGCCGAGTCATCGTTCTCGACAACGTCCTCCTCAGCTTCGATTTGCGCATCTTCCATCTCAACATCCGTTGCGCTTCGTTTTTGGCCAAAAGAAACAGATACTATAGACTCATCCATCGAAGGTAACCGTGGTGGAGAAGCTGTTGTCGGAGGATCCACGTTTCCAAGCCCGGGAACGTCAAAATCAGATGCCAAATCATCGAGCTCAGGTGCCTGCACTTTTGACGCGGACACGGAAGATGCGCTGGGTTTAACTGGAACTAGCCCGGCTAATTCGGCTTTCAGAACTTCTGCTGCACTCATGTTCGCCAGCCTGATCGCTGCGCGGTTCGCAACTACGTCTCGGTTGCTACCCGCCAGTGCCTGTGCAGCAGCCGGTGCATTAGATTTTGACTGGTTCGTCGACGGAGCACCAAGGCCTATCGAGTCTGCCTTTGCCGCAAAGTTGTTCTGAATTGGTCCATTGATACCGAGAGCAGGAGAGGGACCAGGTACACTGGAGATGTCGGAGGGACCATTACCGCTCTTGTTGTTGCTGTCAATACGCCTCCGTTTGGATCCTTGGTCTTGACGATTTTCGGCTAAGGAAGACGGTCAGCGTTGATTTCCTTAGCGAAACAAGTCAAGAAAAGAGACTGGCCACACGCACCTTCTTGCCTTCGCTTGAATATGTCGTCCTCTCTCCTCGCTAAGCCCTCAAGGATGATCTCGGCTCTCTCGAGGACCAACTTGCCATGATTTGTCAAGTATCCACCCATCTTGGGCAGCTCCGTTTTCCAGATGTTCAGTAGAGTATCGATCGCGCCTTCTCTAATATCCAAACTAGGTAGATGGGGCAAGAAGTCATTGCCCACGAAGAAAATCAACAACACCCAATCGTCAATCGCTTGTTCGAAATTGAAGGAAAAGGGCGCTCGCGAGACATAAAGATCCGTTTCAAGGTATTCCCGCAAGATGGAAACATCGAGAAAAATAAATGGTTTTTTCTCAGGAGGGGTATGTTTGGGCTTTCTGGCAAGAGCATCTGGTTTGGGACCAGGGCATTGTGCAGCATAATGTCCCCCTTCGCCACAAATTCGGCAAGCTGAAGATTTGTCTTGAGAAAAGACATCTTCCCGCAGTACATGAAAGTACGGTTCGTGGGTTGCAAGTGCAAGCATGATGAGATCAGCATCCTAAGAAAGAAGAAGATAAAAACGAAGCTGATCAGCAAAAGGTGGTGGAAGTAGGGCGGCAAGCTTACCAAACCATAGATAACGTGCCTCGTATTAGGATCGTGACCCTGGTTTGAACGTTGTCTCCGGATGAAATCCATAATTTTATGTTCACCTTCTCCGGGAACACTGGCGTCTGAAATGACGACTTGGAGCTGTAAGGGAGACAGGTCAAACTACATTAGCACTGCGGATAGTGAAACGTACATCTTTCCATCCTGGATCAGTGTTCATTTTTTCGACGACCCAGTATCTTAATGAGGCTGCGAGGAGGTCCATGAATGGGGTGCCAGGCGTGATGGCATTAGAATCCCATGCTTCCTTGTGCTTGTCATCGTCGCTAATGACTTTGCCCATCGCTGAAAGGACCAGGAGATAAGAGGCCTGCGTGTCTGAAAGGAGATAAAAGTGTACCTTCCCATTCAGCAATTGCCAGTTTGCGAGCTTCGGCCTTGTCCATTGCTTCTTGGGCAGACCTAAAACGACGCGAGCGTTGCTGATTCATCTTTGCACGGGGTGCAACACCATCTAGATTTTGTGAGTAGGATGCGTGAACGGAAATGGATATGCACACACCGATTGCCATGAAGAGAAGTTTGCGTGGCCTGATCATGTTTACGATACGGTTGGTGTACTTAAACACCTCGACCATCATGTCCTCTTCCGTCTCGGGTGGGGGCTAGAGAAATACAGTCAGTGATTGGGTGATACAGAGTGCAAGCTGTCGACATGCCTTTCCCTCTGGATGAGTACATGGATGTACCTGGGGCAAAATGAGTTAGAGGATAAACGAGAGGATGCCTCGACACACTATGCCGTTCATGTCAAGGTAAAGGTTATCGAACTCGATACCATTTGGGTTTGGAGTGGTAATGTCGAGCGGGAGCTTGATGGGTTCGCCGAGGGCATCAGGGACCTCGACTTCGTCCTCTTCGCGCACAGACGTTACTGGACGAACGAAATTTAGGATGTGATGGTTTGGAGAAAAGGACGGAGTGACATGCCAATCTTTGGATACTTTCTACTAAGCCAGCGAAATAATGCAGGTACGCCCTGGAAGAAGGTAAGGAAAAGTAGGAAAAGTAGGATATATGCACGTACCATTGGTGATCAAAATGTCGTCGTGGTCGACGCGGGTGAAGAAAAGAAGCGTTACAGACGATTTTCCAAATGTGGAAATGATTACATCATAAGTTACCACGGATGATATAAATGACTCATGACTCGATCGACGAAAGATGTGAGATGAGCTCCTTGTTCGGTACTTGCTTCAAGTTGTGCTCGAGTCTTACACTACCATGTCGACGACGACGGAGACTGTCACAGTCCCTCTCACCACATCGCTCAAACTGACAACCGCTGCGCCCCAGATGTCCGAATCATCGTCATCACACCCCAACCCTACCCCTGGACCACCGAAGTCCCAGAAGCAAATGACAAAGGCAGAGCGCCGCGAGCAGCAGGAGGCTCAGCGTGCCGCAAAGGCTGCAGCTAAGGCCGCCACAGCACAGCCAGCCCCATCCAAGCCTGCCCCGTCCAGGCCTGCCCCCTCTCACACAAGGAATGCCAGCGTGAGCGGTAATGGTGTCAACCCCCCCTCCACTGCTACTCCCAGGAAGTCAGGAACCAAAGAGGTCGACGAGACACCTCGTGGCCTGCGCATATTCTCGCACTTTGGTACCCCCAAACCACCTCCCATCACCAAGGGTGACATCCACCCCGCGGTCATAAGACTCGGTCTGCAATTCGCAGAGTTCAAAATCACCGGCGCAAATGCCAGGTGCTTTGCGATGCTGACCGCTTTCAAAACCGTGCGTATTTGCTCTTGTGGCGCACGTCTTGCCCTCCCCTTTCCTGCCGCTAACCCGTCTTCCAGGTCATTCAAGACTACACGACGCCTCGAAACAATACGCTCTCTCGTCATCTCATGACGCATCTCTCGCCTCAAATCACACATCTTGTGTCCGCAAGACCAATGTCAGTCTCAATGGGCAACGCAATTAGACAACTCAAGCTGGAGATCAGTGGTTCAGATATCGACCTTCCAGAACAGGATGTTAGTCCTATTTTCTGCCCCTTCCGAACTCTCATTGACCGCTCCTAGGCCAAAGATGTGTTGTGTGATACGATCGACAATTACATCCGAGATCGGATTCTTCTCGCTGATCAGGTGATACAAGAAACAGCAGGAAAAAAGATCAAGGATGGTGATGTCATCCTCACCTACGCACGCTCATCTGTGGTTGAGAAGGTGTTACTGCATACATGGGCATCCGGCAAGCGATTTTCGGTCATCGTTGTCGATTCACGACCTATGCTAGAAGGTACATTTCGTATCCAAGAATAGGAACGACTATTCACGTGGGTTGTTCTTACAGGCAAGGCTTTCTTGCGAGCCCTTACAGACGCGTCGATCCCGTGTACATATCTTCTTCTACCATCCCTCCCATCCGTCTTACCGCACACGACAACACTATTTGTCGGTGCGCACTCTCTACACGCCAACGGCGCCGTCTTTTCGCGGGCTGGGACGGCGATGGTTGCTATGATGGCCAAGTCGCGGAATATCCCCGTCGTGGTGTGCTGCGAAACATATAAATTTGCGGAGAGTATCCGCTGGGATGGGGTCAGCAAGAACGAGTTAGGTGAGCGCCTATCGGGGACAATTCGTTAAGAATCATTGAAGCGAACACGTGTTCACAGCGCCGACCCCGTTCCCACCTTCGACGAGATCAGACAATCACCCGCACGGGTTGAAGGCGCGGCCAAACCTGTCGATTTTGAGTCCGTTGTACGACTTGACGCCGCCGTCGTGCATTACGGCGGTCGTGACCGAGGTGGGCATCATCCCGCCAAGTTCAATATCGTCGATTCCGGGTGCGCTTGGGAGAACGATGATTGGGGCATAGTAGTCTAGCGTAGACAGAGAGAAAATGGTAATATTAAACCAGAGATAAAGATACACGGCGCACGTTTGCTGTCGTAATGTGGGAATAAAAAGGGGATTTGCCGGACATTGGCACCCCCTGTTGAGGGGTTGCGACGACTAACACTTGCCCCTCAGCCGCCGCCGCTCGTCCCCGTCGTCGCCGCCCCCACGTATAGTTGACGTCTACCCGCCCGCTGTCCTCCATGTCACCCGCTGTTGTCTCTTCCCCGCCTCCCGCCCACGATGCTCTCCCCGCCCCTCCCGCCGACAACAATCCTCCCGCCAAGATCAGCGCCTATTACTCCCTTGTCTTTCCGAACATCACCTTCTACCTCCAGACCCTCACCGTCACCATCGGCAGGAGGTGTCTCCCTCCCTCCTCTGCTTTACTTAATGGCGTAGACCCTCCCCAATCTGCCCAAAGCCCCGTTGACGTCGATCTCGGACCCCTCAAGAACGTGTCGCGTCTCCACGCCAGGATCGAGTACGAGGAGGAAGAGGCACGATTCGTCCTCGTCGTCGTCGGCCGGAACGGCGCATGGGTCGATGGCGTCTGGTCCGGCGCAGGAAGCCGGGTGCCACTGGGCGAGAGGTGCGTTTCGTTCCCCTCCTCCTTTCGAACCTTGCTCACAATGACCCAGGTCTCAGATCCAGATAGCCTCGCGAACGTTTCAGTTCGTGCTTCCTCCTCCTGCCCCAGTCGAAGACTCTCCGTCTCCATCTTCCGTCTCTTCTGCTCAGCGTGTGCGCTCCCCATCCGTCGACATCACTTCCATATCCCCACCTTCTTCATTGCCATCTCATTCTCCCTCACCACGGTCGGCACCCTCATTGTCTCCACCAAAACCTCCACGTTCTCCTGAGCCCCGGCTCCCCAATTCCAACGCAATTCCACGCACAAAGGCCTCCGCCGTCACCGCTTCTACCTCCACACCCTCCATGTCCAGCGCACCAACGTCCAGGAAGCGCAAGAAGGCTTCCCATCTACCTAAGCCTGATGTAATGCCACCAAAGCCGTCATTTACATATGCGCAACTTTGCTATCGGGCCATAAAGGCAATGGGAGGGAAAGCAACATTACAGGATATTTGTTGTTGGATGATGGACAATTTCGACTGGTATCGTTATAACGAAGGTGCTGGCTGGGAGGTGCGTGCTACTCGCTTATGTGGTCTCTTTCTCTCCCATCCCGTAATGCATGGGCCATATTTTGCTTTTGCTGGTCTCCGAACGGGCGCATTTATGCACCTTTTCCTTTTTCTAGAACTCCGTCCGCCACAACCTGTCCTCTGGACGCGCGTTCAAAAAAATGGAACGCAGCACTGGAGAACATGGAAAGGGTTTTTTTTGGTCTGTTGATCCGCAGTATGAGCATACGTTCGAAGAACAAGAGGCTCGTGCGGCAGCTCTGGCCCAGTCTCACTCCGCATCGTCAGCGCTCCCACTGAACGGCAAGGATGGTACCGGTAAGAGCTCCAAGAAGAAGGATAAGGCGGTCCCACTTGATCCGCCACTCAAACGAAGCGTGAAAAATGGGGCAGGGCCGTTGCCACCACCGCTAACATCTACGCCCCTGCATTTCCCTCATAAGTCAGCATCTGATTCCACGATACAAACACTAGGAGGGCTACTTTCTACCACATCAAGAGTTCCGAACTTGAATGCCGGACTCAAGTCGGAACCGACCGACCGACCTCTGGTTGGTTCAACAGCACCGGGAGGATTGCCCACCACGTTCGGCTCTATTGCATCATGTTCTACGCTGGCATCGGGAACTGGGACACCGACATCTGGATTGATCTCCGCTTCGTCGTCAAACCCACCAAACGACTCCGCTCTGGCGTCTCCGTTTGCTGGTCTTCCACCTTCTGTCTGTCTACCAATCGTCGTCGGTCCCGTCCCGTCATCCCACCCGTCAAGCAGCACGTCAGACCCACCCCCCATTGTGTTGCATAACAACACTCTCGTTCTTTCCCCTGTGATTTTCTCTTCTCTCGCGCCGGAACAATTGAAAGCGCTTGAAGTGATGGGAGCACAGAAAGCATTGGAGGTATTGCAGGCACACATCGTCCGGTATCTGAAGGAAAGAATGGGGAAGAAGAAGAGGAAGAAGGCTACTGTTCCAGGTGGCGTTGGAGAGAAAGGAGGGATGAAACCCGGCAAGGGCGATGCATCCGAATGGTCAAGCCCTTTCACTACTGTCCCATTGCCATCGAGAACTTCGTCCACTACGCCAACTCGAGGATCAACCACTTCGCAACCGTCCCAAATGTCAATCACAGGGACGACCCTATCGACGTTGCCGGGTTTTCGCGGCGGATTGATTGAACATCCGCCTGGAGTCGTCAAGGAGGGCGTTCCATCTTCTGTGGACACAAGTCCTCCTGTACCTGTGCCAATCCCTGATAGTATATCGCAAACCCCGGTGGTCGATATTGACGGAGAAGATGACGAAGGGCGGGTTACAAAGAGGCGAAAACTTGGGAACGAGTTTGGAGTGGAGACGGTATCGAAGCAAGAGGCAAGCATGGCGCAGCTATCGCAAGCCGTTGACGAAGACATCGAGGTTGATGTGTGCTGACTTTTTTTTGCGCCTGGTATTTCCAAGATTTGCATCATATCTTTCTCTTTCTTTCCAGGCCAACCTGGGTTTCTTCCCCATCATAACTCATAACATTATATCGCACTCGCATATCATCGACACCACACCCATCCTACATACCTCTTGCACTGACTGATGGGCGCCTCTTCATACATGGCGCGAACCTGTATTCTTGGATTACCCCAGGTCAATCATACATCTCGATCCTGTCACGCTTTACGCGCCGTTTTCGTTCTACGACCATGATTCCGATATGCTCCTTCCGACACGCTACGTTATGCCACGTCCCGCCTAGTTTACCAGCGCATGCGGATCCATCACACGATTACTTTACTCATAGTTATTCTCGGTGGTAGAAGACCCATAATACAGTTTCAGCGTAGAAGGTTGCATCACCTGTCGACCAATTTACCAATCTTGCATCAGAAGAGGGTACGATACAAGCGCATTCGATGTTCTTGCAATACCAAGACCGTTTCGCATACCGCTTTGCGAGATCCAAGTACGGGTTCGTCCGAACGTGTCGCAAGTCGTGGAAAAAGCATCTCTGTGCTTTAGCGTCGTAGGCTGAGCATCATCAAGTTTGATCACCTTCGCCACCGTGTTCATCAAAATTCTGTGTGAATGAACAAGGCAGTTACGAACTTACGGGGCCAGGTAAAAGCGTTCGTCCATGGTGGCTCTGTTGGACGATGTAGGCCACTAGACGAACGTGGTTCACAATTTGGAGTGAGAAACAATGATGCGATGGTGGCGAATGAGAGATAAATATAGCGATGGAGCTCGGACACACGCACGAGCCGCTTACTTCGAATCCTGACTACGGCCGAACAGTAGCGAAGTGTGAAAGAGGGAGATCGAACGTTCATTGATGCAAGTCGACGGCCGTTCTTGCTGCGCGCGGGCGCACGGTGCAGAGTGTCCTTGGTCCCTACATAGGCATGAACCGTGCGATGAAAGATGAAAAAATGAGCGATCAACCTGCCTGCTACGCTCCGATGGCCGTTCTTGCTGCGCGGGCGTCCGGGGCAGAGTGTTCTTGGCCCCTTAGGCATGAACCTTGAGCCGTTCAATGACGCAAGATGAATGGGCGATCTGCCTTCTGGCTTGGCATGGCTTAGCTCGGAGGCGTTCTGTTTCTTTTTCAAATCTGACCTATTAATGAAGGGAGGAAACCGAGACAATAATTGACGCGTGACGTTGGGGGCGCTGTGCGCAGTAGCCACAGCAAACAAGGGAATGGGTGAGATGAGATAAATGTGGGGACTCGCCAGACATGATGCATGACGAGCCAACGGCTCCAACGAAACAAGTTCATAAAAGTCATGCAAAATTCGGAAATATGAGTGCCATTCAGCACGCTCTATCTTCGCCACCGATGTGGAGCGATAGATGACCTTTTTTTTCGGATTCCTAAGGGCCTATCAAGATCGATAGGCGGACGACGTGCCGAGCACCGGGCACCAAATCCGTGGAACTCGATGAGCGGACACCCGCGCGGCATAAGAACGTCAACAACCTTGCGTGGTACAAGTGGGCCGATTACCAACTGACCTGTCTGGCGAATTCGCGAAATGCCGACTCGGAACCCCAGAGATCACATCATGACCAAGCGCACGTAGGTGCCAATACGCCACACAAATGCTGCTGGAAACGTGGTAACAGCGATGACCGTTTCGCTGGCAAAACTGATGAACCACAAACGTTGGATTATACAGCGCTTTTTGTTGTTTGGTTTTAATATGATATCGATCGAGGGGTAACCAAATACAAGTATGTACAAACAGGTATCACGAAACCAAATCCAGAACTCGACTTTGTCCTTTCAACCGTTGTCACTCTGGCCCAGCCATCGTGAACACTATACAATTAGTTACTCTCTCCATAGAAGCGTTGGTGAAAATCCCTCAAGATCCTTTCTGCAAGCCTGATGCACTCCCTATCCGTGGATTCATCAAGGTATCTTTTTACCCAGTTGATCTCTTGTACAAGACTTGCAGCTTGTTCCACCTCATGTGTGACATCATATTTCTGCTTGTCCATCTCTTCTAGTAGCTTGAGCAAGTCTGGAATAGTGGACTGAGGTGAAATATATATTAGTTGTGTAACTTGGGTTATTTTAATGGGAGAAACACATACAGGTTTGTCACCAAATAGTTCACTGTCTCGGCGTGATTTATAGATGCACTGCAGAGTATCTCTCCATCCCTGAACCTTCCTCATGAAGTGTATTTGGTTTTTGCTTCTTGTGGCACACTTATGAGTGAGTTTCACTTGGGCAGTGGAGGCAATGGTGCCAGTGGGAGGCACATTGTATGAGAAGGGTCCAGGCATCATTGATGTAGATGCCAGTGAACAGGACTTGGGTTTTGAAAGAAAGATACTACTATGTGATGCTTTCTTTCTTGTGTGGATACCCTTTTCCCCTGAAAATTTGTATTACAAATTATACATTTAGAGATAAAATATGAGTGCATACTTTTTCTGGAGGCATTGATATCCATTCCATACTGTTTTGATGCATCCACTGCCATGGAACCAGCATCTTCCATTTTGAAATCTTCAGCCATCAGCTGTGGCTGTGTTGTCTCAGCTATATCAAGGCTGGATTTCAGCTGTTGAATTGAAAGAGGCTGGTCAGTGGCATCCTATTATGTGATATTTCAGTTAGTTAAGCTATGGCTTTCATAAGTAACATACTTACTTGCATAGATATACCACTTTGATATGGTACACTGGTCTCGAAATGATAAGGAGCCATGTGTCTAGTATTAACATGCATGGCAAATTTTTGCCTTTGTATAGCTCTTGAAAATTCATGAACATGCTTGGACTGAGGGTGGTAGATCTGATAATTATACCTTTTGCCCAGGAAACCATCCTTCACATGATTATCTGCTCTACTAAAGTTGAACACAGGATGGCAAGCACTAGATAGTGTTTGTGCAAGAAAGACAGCATCATTTCCCTGATTTTCATGGATATCAGTCCTATTGCATATAGATTCCACATCCATGATAAAGAGAAACTGATATTGAGGCCCTTTACACCAGATGAAGAAAATATAACTGATAGGTGAAGGTTAGGTGAAAAGAGCAAATTTTGTAAAATCTCACAGCTCTACCCTTTTTATATGTGGCTGGCGGAGTTTTAAATCAATAAATACACGAGCTTATAAAGCATTACAAATTATGACTCAGTTTCAGCTTTCAGATCCGAGTCACAAGGAAGGTCATAGAATGGTCTCGGCTGAAGACAATGCATAATAGATGCCAGACCAAATTAATAGTTGCAATCATGGAGAGGCATAATTTAATGAAAAACTCGCGGGGGAAGCATAGTGTAGACCCCTGATGCTGGCGGAGGGCAGCTGACCACTCATAACGGTTGTGAGAAGAATTAGAGTTCTGCCGAGCGGGCCGAGGCGAAACCGAGCACCGTCAATTTGAAAGATGTCGAGCTTGTGGATGTGCAGAAATGGGAGAGGTCGAAAGCCTGGGGATCCACCGGGGGAAATATCAAGATGCGGAAAGTATAAACACGTTGTTAAAAGTGAGTGGACGGCGGTTGAAACAGGAACGGATGGTTTACGAAATGTGTGGCGTGCGCGTTTGCGGGTGGCGATTGGGTGTGTGTCGAGAAAGGCGATGGCCCGATTGCAAGGCGACGGAGGAGGGAGGAGGCAAAAGAGAGGTAGCAGGGACAAACGTGCGCGAGGACCCGTGGCACCGCATGGCATCGTGGGGTATTAGAAAAACTGTGGACGTAAAAGATGATACTCGCTTCTTGGCTACTACCGAAGTGCGTCTGTGACAGTTCTGTGCGGGGGCATCATCGTCTGCGGTGAACGCGACGTCAGGCGAACAGCAAAACCGTTACTCGAGAGTTACAGTCTGCTGACTCATCAGAGACCCAAGTGAGCACGTGGTTATCCATATCGTCATAACATTTTTACAACCTTGTCAGCCTATCCAGCGACGACATTTCTCTTTGTCCATGTTCCCCGCTCGCACAGCCCCAGAGAGGACATCCATCAGACAATCCTGCCCTCATCCAGACACCCTCCCCGACACCGATCTCACCACCCCTCCCTCTCCCCGAAGACAAACCCCTCTCCCTCCACCCGACACTTCCCTCCATTCCGCCCGTGCAATCACACTTCCCTCCTCCTGCGACCCCGTTGCAAATCGCACTCCGATTTCTGTACAAAAGCACACACACACTCCCCGACGATTTTCGATGTCATCTTCGTGCTCATCCTCCTCCGAGCTCTGTCTATCACCACCTCTTCAGACCCCTGGCATCGGCCGAAAGGTAGCAGAATCCCTCCAGCTCTTCAGAGAGTCGGAGGAGATACCTCGATATTCCCCAAAATCTGAAAGCACGTTTTCCAACCGTCGCTTTACGACCTCGCACCCGAATGACGGCGTTGCGGAAGCCAGATATGAATTTGTCAAGCGCGCAGACTGGCCGGATCCGGAAACAGCTGCTCTCCGGAGAGAACGAAGCTCAACCGGTTTGGAAAATATTCGAACCCATGAAAGCATTGACTCTCAAACTAAATGGAACCCTGAATCTCTTTCACCCCGTCCTCTATCTCATTGGCGCAAAGAAGCCCCCCGCCAAGACACCATCATTCGCGGCAGGTGTAGAAGGCGAGCGTCCGATATATCTACGTTCGTCCGCCAGCATGAATCCCCCGACCACTCCCCCATAACCACTCCCCAGTCTCCATGTCTCCGGCCCCGCTCTAGAGCTTATCCGCCTTCTCCCTCCCCTTCCCGTTCATCTACGGATCGGATAACTCCATTGACACTATACAGTTCTGCCGCAGACGTCCCATTGACGGAAGAGTCCCGTTTGTCAGAATCAAGTGGCACGTACTTTTCTAATCCCAGTCGGTCGCATTCGCGGTCACCCACGCCTACGCACGTTTCCCAACCCACATCTACAGCCGTCTCGATTCCTTCTCTCGTAGTTCCGCCACATAGTCGCTCGCCATCACCGTGGTCCACCGACGACGATTCCGCTTGGGAAACGTCATCAATGATGTCGGACATGTCGTCCACGTCTGGAACCTCGGAACATCCCTTTTCGCTTTGCCAGGCTACAGACGCGTCAGTCGGTTCGGTTGACGTGGATGATAAGATCCAAGCGTCTTTGGCCCCAAATTCGGATGTCGATGCCGAGTTCTCTAGCTCCAACATCTGGAACATCTGGAACGCGGAATCTTTGAATATGGTGTACGGAGGTTCCGAGGAAAGCCTACCTCACATCCCCCTGCGCCCATTCCGTAATCAGGTTGGTGGTCATAGTGCAATATATAAGTTTACCAAAAGAGCTGTGTGCAAGGTCAGTGCATGCGTACGCGCCGTGTATTTTAGCTAACACAACCGTAGCCACTTGTTTCACGAGAAAACCAATTCTACGAGGCTGTTGAGCGAGAAACCCCGCCGCTTCTCGCCTTCATCCCGCGATATCTGGGAGTCATGCTAGTGACGTACCGTCGAGTTCTCAAAGGCTCTCCAAGGCCTTCCAGTTTACAACCAGCCGTTTCGTATCCTGTTGCATCACACTTTTCTGGTTCTGTGGTGCAGAGGGCCATCAGCGAACCTGATTACTCCTTCATTGACGCATCTTCGGAGCGTGTCGGCCTCGGTAGTTCGGCCCACGAAGATATCGAATTGGAGATGGCGATCGAAGAAGCGGAGCTGCCCGAGGTCGCGTTGGACTGCAATCGCCATATTATCCCCAAGTGGTTGCTACGCCCAGGCCAACCCCCCGACCGTGCACGCTCGCACATGAAGTCTGGGAGACGCGGGTTGGGGACCAGCCAACAGCTGTGTGGTGCAACGGCGTCCACCCCAGTGTTGATACAGAACCAGAACGAGACAAGCGCAGAGCCGAGGCAAGTGGAATGCAAGCGGCTACCCCTCACTCGGCAATCAACGATGCCGCTTGATGAAAACGATCCGTGCCGGATGGAAAATATGGCACCCGTTGGTTCCTTCGACTCGCGTGCCCCAAAGGCTGTCCGGCCCGATCTCCGCCTGTTTCAGTCGGAACTGGTTATTGGCTCGCAGCCGTCCCAACAGAGCTGGTTTGGAGGCACCGGATCCACGACTGTCAACACTAAACTAAAGGACCAGATATTCAGCACCATCCTGCGTCGTTTTCATCGTCGCTACAAACCCCGCTGGCTAAACAGTTCCCAAACCGAGGATGAAAAGTCTGCTCCACAGACACACACGTTACCGACCCCTCCGGAGCTGCGCTCGACGTCCCGCAAGCAGTATTCAGGCCCAGATGACGAGCCGCTCAAAGAACACGAAAATGATGACTGCGCACCGGCCCTACGAAGAGTGCGAAGCGACGGTGGGATGGGTCACGAGGGACAGAACGGCGCATTTGACGTAGACTACCATAAGCTGGTTGCCTTTGTCGATCGGGAACGGTCAAATTTAGCTTTAGGCAGCGAGGATGGGATTCGACCTTTGATTACTCGCCGGCGATCCAGCTCACGATCTGTACATTCTCCTGCCTTTCTATCTTCTGCACCCCCCACGAATCAGCCAATCCCCCCGAGCAGAAGCCTTAATTCCGTACCACGCCAGCATCACTTCATTCTCATGGAGGATCTAACCGGCCGTTTGAAGCGTTCCTGTGTATTGGATTTGAAAATGGGCACGCGACAGTATGGGATGGACGCAGTCCCGTTGAAGAAGAAAAGTCAGCGCAAAAAATGCGATCGAACGACGAGTCGCCCTCTCGGCGTTCGTGTCTGCGGCATGCAGGTGCGTTTTCGTTGGGGCTACGGGTAGTTGCCATGTGCTAACTAGAAAAAGGTGTGGAACCACGCCACACAAACTTACGTTACCCAAAACAAGTATATGGGTCGTGACCTCCGTGCGGAGGACTTTCCATCATTGCTCGCATCTTTCCTACACGATGGCGAGCGTCTCCTTATTTGGCAGATTCCATTCTTGCTTCAAAAGCTGTACGCGCTCGCAAGGATCATTAGTCGACTCAAAGGTTTCAGGTTTTACGGTTGCAGTCTTCTCCTTATATACGACGGAGATCGCGATGCTCAGGAGGCATTTCGAGTATCCGCTCTCGAACACCCCTCGTCGCGGAGTAAGCGTGGGGAATCACTGGAGCGGTCGCAAACGCGATCCAGGAGTCAGGTCGCGGCCCGTTCATCTCTGCGACGAACCCACAGCGAAGATGTGCTTTTCGGACCCATAGGCAAACGGACCGGAGGAAAACGGAAACGCGGAGAGATCAATGTCCGCATCGTTGACTTTGCGCACACTACCACTGGGCGGGATTGGGCTCCATATCCGCCACCACCCGATCGGGTGGTAGTCCATCAGGGATCGGATTCCAAAGGGTACCAAGCAGAGGTTGACGCAGACAGTGGTATCATTTACGCTCGCTTTCCGCCACACTATCCAAAAGAATCTGACCGCGGGTTCTTGTTCGGCTTGAAGAATTTAACGGAGACACTGGAGAAAATCTGGAATGACGAGCGGGTGCGGAGGATTAAAGTCTCCCGAGACGGTCCTTCAGCCGAAACATTGCAACTCCCTCCGTTAGTCTTGGATGGCAAGGAAATTTTCGACGAAATTTTCGGCCCATTGGAATCTGATGAGGATCCGGGAATGTTATCCACCTGACATTTGGCTGCCTGTCCTCGGTGTTTGTTCATCATCATTGTATGCTTGTCCATTTTTCATGATTGTCGCCTTGTATGATCACTTTGTTCAGTCTGGTCTAGACTTTTTACCCACTCCACACATCTCGTCATGTATCATATTTCTGTTGGTGTCTTTTTTCATTCTTTACCCCATGTGTCTAGATAGCTGTCTCCCGCATTGTTTGCATGGTTACGCAAAATAGTAGTTTGGATCGTATGAAATACTATGTCGTATTGTGTGAGCTTGCAAGGGTGAAGCTAAGCAATGTTGGACATGTGATGTCTTCCATGTGAGGACGCATACGAGAATCTAGTTCTATTGAAGGGATACCACTGGCACAACTATTCACTTATAACGATAGACTCTGGCCAATCACGAGTCGTCGTCTTGGATGTAGTTGGCACGAATGTCCTTCCATTGGCGCTGGTAGGAACTTGTCAGCGGGTGCAAAAAGAGTGGCGATACAACGAGACTCACGCCCTTGTTCCAGTTGTCCCAGAATGACTGAACACTAGCATCAAAGCCGATGCCGAACGCAAACGCTCCGGCAAAGATGGTGGAGACGAAGACGCCTACGGGAAAGTTGGACAGAATGTCGTGGTTAGCAAGCTGGCTACGTACTGTTGCGCTTCACGATCGAGTTGTAGAATAGGTTGGAAAGCTAATCGAAGACTCTGTTTTAGTGACACTCTTGGAAGGGCGGCGGCTTAGGACGTACTGCCATTGTTACAGCGTTTTGACTGGGTTGGGACTTGGAAGTGTCCGGTGACGTCCGAAATTATTGGAAGCGTGTTTCCCACGGTAGCTCTTTGCTTGCACGAACTCAAGAATGGTCTTGAGATGGGCCGCTCCACTGCAGACGGCTCGTCTCGCCCTGCGTAACACACAACGCCTAAATGTAACACCCTTTAGAGCCTTTTCGGTGCTTCCGGACACCACCACCACACCAACCAACGCCCCTTTGCGCACGACCCCACCACACCTTGAATTTCCCCCGACGGGACCCATTCCTTATGACGCTGTCCCAAATCCCCTGAAGCGCTCCAGAATGTCCGCACGCATCTCCAAGACGGCCATGACACCCCCAAAATACCATGTTCATGGCATCTTCAGCAGGAACAATACCAAGGTCTACCTGTGCGGGCCAGACGGCAAGCTACTACAGGAGGGCTGGTGGAGCGGCGGGAGCTGTGGATTCAAGGGCGCGAACCGCAAGTCGCACGAGGCCGGATACCAGTGTGCGGTGCGCGCGGTTCGGCGGCTAGAGCAGGTCGTGAAAGACCAGGGCCGGATCGCGGTCGCGCTGCATTTTTGCGGATTTGGGAGGGGGAGGTATGCAGTCGAGGGCGTGTTCTTGACGAGCGAGGGGGACAGGATACGGCCGCTGGTCGTCGAGGTCGAAGACAGGACGCGGATAAAGATTGGCGGGACGAGGTCAAAGAAGAAGAGACGCGTCTAGCTTTGATTATATTCCAAAACAACCCGTGGTATACAATCTACGATAATATTACTGCTCAAATGGCCCGAAAAAATGGATCGGACGCATATTTCTCGTAGCTTGGTCGTGCTAGCGAGTTGAGGGCTACTCTCTTGTCCGTCTCTATGTCATCTATGAGTGCCTCTATGAGAGTCGAATCAGTATCTAGACCCCGTCCGGAAAGAACGATGTGCTCGCCTCGGGAAATATAATCGAGCTCGGGACGGATGTATCCCAGTACGAGCGCCTTGAGCTCACAACCGTAAAAGTCGGATTTGAACTGGTGCATGACATGGATTTCCTAGACGAACGCGTCTGAGCGGTGAAGCCTACAACAAAACCTATGCGATGCATACCGCCGTCATCCGTTGGTTCTTGTAAAACGGATTCCACCCCAGACTCATTACCATGGGTAGCACGACGAAGTCATCGCCTGCCAACTCTGACGGCCGATCCTTGACGGGAAACACTCTGGCATAACCATAGTAAACACCAGGTTTAGCGGCGTTTGCCATGTGCGCGATGGATTGCTCTGGCAGGTTGGCTAGTGTCCGGAGTGAGAACGAGTTCTGAGCTGAGCGTATCATCATTGAGACGCACCGGTTGGACAACCTAGGTCCTTGCTTCCTCTTCCAAAGCCATGTTGCACGGCACCCTCGAGCTGGATTGGGTATGGATGGACTGGGGTATCGGGGCCTACGATGTTAGGTCTAGCGGTTCGTAAAGAGGAAGCCTGGACAGATGAATTCTTCTCTGGGAGCACTTCGGCAATTGAGGGCGATTGTTTGAACAAGGCCTGACCCATACTCTAGGACGGAAACGAAAAAAGTCGTAAAGGACGAACTCGCACGACGCAGCCTTTTAGCAAACAGCTCCCACCACCGACTCATCGGAGGATGACATCGCTCACAGGCTATCCCGTCTATGGGACTTACCAAGCACCCTACCCAATCTATACCGTACCCATGGCCGCCGCTGCACCGCACCCTCACTTTGCGCCTCACCATTTCCCTCAACCCCCACCAGGCTATCCCATCTACCATGCCATACAGCAAGCAAAGCTACCCAGTCCGACACCCGCTGGGCCACCCTCCGCTCCAGACATTCCCACCATATCTCCAGACATCGCGTCCAACGAGATAAGGAAGCTAATCGTGTCACAGCTAAAGATAAAACAGTTTGACTCCGTCGACCCGCAGGCGCTGCGCAGGCTCGAACTCGAAGTGGTCGCATGTACGCTCTTTCTTTACTCCCGTCTCGTCTCTCTCACTCACAAGTGCATCGCGTCAAGTCGTTCAGTCGCTGTACGAACAAGCCCACGAGTACGCCAATCTTGCCAACAGGGCAGTGCCTGCAGCGGCGGATCTCCTTGTGGCATGCAATGACAGGGGGATAAAGGGCAAGGACCTGCACAGCGTCGCTAGACCGGCTGGTCGGTTATTCCAATTATTCACCCATGAGTCATATATCTTATCGAGCTCTGCAGGGGTGACACAATCCTCGCTGGAGCTACCCCCGCCACGCGAACCTTCGCCCGAGTTGCTTGCCTCGGACGACGAGAGCACCCCGCCGATTATACCAACCACGTTGCGGTCCCTCCCATCGTATTTCCCACCTCTCCCACCCAAACATACGTACTTGAAAACGCCGGTGCGTTCGGTCGACCCACCATTTCTCTACCTGTCGCTGAAAAATCTTCCAGGCATCGCCACCAAAGAAGGCAGCTCTCCCATCTCTCGAGCGAAAGCTCAAGACCGCAGGTTTGGTCCAAGAATCCCTCAAAAACCTATTGACAGCTACGGAGGACAATTTGGGGCAAGAGGACGGCGAGCTACTAGGACATATAGTCAATTGCGAAGCGTCGATCTACCCGCGCAAGCGGTGGAAAGTGGCTCAGTAGCGACTTTTACTATCATCGTTTTCCATATTGCATGTATATTACCGCTTTGTCCACGCCTGTTCTGTATCTTGTAGAGTCCTATTGTTCATTCGAACCTCGCTGTTGATTTTTAGCCTCGTCGAGTCCGGCTAAGCCTCCGCCGAGCACTGATTAGATCTCACTCCGCGCGACTACGTTTTTCTCTTCTTCGCCGCCGGCATAGTCGTGGGGTTCGAGGGTACGACATCGCTCGTTATCGTCGTTCTCGCTCTCGTTCTGGGTTGCGCACCATGTTTGTGTAAACTGGGATCCGAGCTTACCACCGGCTCGAGGAATATGAGTTGGTTTGGCTGTTGCGGAGCCGGCACGGCTGAAGAGGGTGGTACATTTGAGAAGGAAGATTTGACCATAGGCATTGCCGGGCCTGGGCTCGTTCCCTTTTGCAGGACCGCGTGTCGATTGCGACACTAGAAAGCAATGTTTGCGACGCCGAAACATAGGAAAGAACCACCACTCTACCATAGCTTGCGTCCTCCCATTACTGAGACACTCTGAGATCTCCTTCCAGGAGGCATCCTTGTGTCCACGCACATAATCGAGCAAAAACTTGTCTTCCTCATCCGACCACTGGCTCTTATTGATGCTTGGATTTAGTTGTTCGGTCCAGCGTTCTCGGCATTGATTACTATGTCGACCGGGTACATTAGCAGCAACATCCACCCATGACGAACCGTAGGCGGCAACGGCAGCAGAGAGACGAACATCTTCTTCTGAAGACCAGTTCGTATGTTTAAAAGTCTCGTCCAGAGTCCGGAACCTCTGACTGCACTGCGAAGGAGTTGCGTCCTCCGAAACATAGCGCGCAACTGCAAGGCACTGTCTTCAACAAAACATCTGAGCAAAGAGGATGACCCAAGCTAACCGAGATGCCAGTTATCACCACCATACATACTAATCGCCTTGCGAAGACGTTCGTCAGCGTCCGTCGTCCACTGGTGTACCTTGCGCGGAATCGCATGCCGCATGCAATCTAGTGGCGTTCGTCTTGTCTAGACCTCGCTCGTAAGATTCTCGAAAGTCATCAAAATATAGTACCTTACCCCTAACCTCTTAGCTACAGTTATCCAGTCCGGACAGCTGTCCGTAAACTCGGTGACAAGTAAATTGACTTTCTGCACTTCCTCTTGGCTCCAAGGTTCGTGATTGAACTCTGGATGTTGTTCTCCAACCCATCGAATCTCGCATTCTCGCGCTGTGCGCGCGGTCAATGAAGTAACTGAAACCTGTAAGCATTAAGTAGCCCACAACGGGGTAGAAATGGGGAACTACCTTTTCGGCAACACGCTCCCAGTCGATGCCCTCTGCATTCAGTTCGAGGATATGCATTTTTTGCACGTCAATATCCGGGAATGATGGGGAGCCGCTGCCGTGTCGAAGAGATGAGCACTTGGTAAGCAAGCTCGGTGACATTCTACCTTTTTTGAATTTCTAACGCATGCTTTCGACAGCTCTCAGCTCGTACAGCCTCTGCGAGGGCTTCCAATTCCTTGTGCTTCACTGAAACACACATTGGGTGCGATCGACGGAGTTGATTAGAGACATACTCGGGTGTACTTGACTAAAGCTCTGATAGCGGCTGCGCTTCAGAGCGTCTTGATGGAACGGAGATTCCTGAAAGAGTGGTCATCTATACGGAACATAGATCATGGTGTTCACATACAGTTGATAGGAGCTCTTTCGTTGGGATCGGCGTTGTTGCTCTTACAGAGCCGGGTATGGTGACAAAGCACCCTACATCCAGGTCGGACTCGTCAACGGAATCGGCAGCGTTCTATGGTTTACGTTCGTGAAAAACGACATAGGAAGAGACGGGTCGACGTACAAGTAGTTTGTCGAATGTTTCGAGCTCAGCTTCAAGTTTCTCCGTGTATGATTTGAGAGCAAGCAAGTGTTCCTTGTTAGCCTCAAGTGTGCTCCGAGCTAACTCGGCAACTCCTTTATGTTCTTGCTGTGCGTCCATAGCTAACCCTGGCTATTTTAGTAGACCGGTGTAGGTGTAAAGGACGAGCGACCTATGCATGATGTAGATTCATGTCAGCGAATACCCATTGTTTACTTACCAAACATGTCCTGGTCGCACACGTTTTTGCTTGTCCCAAAAACTACAGTCTATCGCTATGGCCCAAGGCGCAACAAAGCGTATAGGTATTACCGTTGGCATGTTCCAGTGATTAACTGCTCACTATCGCCAGCTGGGCAGAACGAACAAGCCATCAAAATTCTCCGTTATGGGATGTTCCTCCCCTCGATCCTATCGATTTTACTGCGTCTGTTACTTAGACGGAGCTCTCTGCCCCCTTCGAAGGGTTCTCTGGCTATATATGTCGTGACGTATCTGCCTGCACTGTTTTTGTCCCGGTACCTGGAAAGCATCGGGACATGTCGACGTGACCTAACCACCGGTGCACTTATTTCCTCTGGTGAAGACCTCAACCAACCTGGTGTCACGGAGTGGTGTTTTGATGTTTTATATGTCACCTGTACGTTCAGGACGAATTTCTGACTATTCTTACTCACACGTCTGTCTGTAGGGGTATGCCAAGTCGGAAGCGGTGCGTTTGGTGAATGGTTTTGGTACTTTTACCTGCTAGTACGCTTCGTTCCGTCTTTTTCCTATACACAAGGCTGATGATGATCTCAAGATCCCATTGTACGCTGCATTCAAACTCTGGAGTAACTTTGTTGGTCCCATGATCGGTTGGTCGTCGGGCGACGCAGCGAATGAACCCACGACCAAACCCAGCCCGATAAGCAAACGGCAGGAGAAGCTCCGCAAGCGGAGCGAAAAAGGTGATCCCCGAGTCCGTACTGTCCGCAGATGAGCAAATATATCCCTTGTTGTCATCTTTTCTCTCTGGTGCATGAGGACCGTGTCTCGGTTCGAATTTGAGACAGTGATCGATTCAAGTTGTCAACCGTTTAGGATCTGTACACACTGCAGATCTATACTCTCTCAAGTTGTAAAGCCGATTATTTACGACCACGTGATCTGGCCCTTCAAGCTGCTTCTAATCTTTGCCGGTGCATTTGTTCACCACCATCTTGGGCTTTTATCTCCTTTGCTGATCCATAGAACTTTTCTGTACCATGGACGCCACCACCGACGTTCATCCGATGCGAAGCGATATCAGCCAAGGTACACCGGCCGACGTTGGTTATCACCGTGAGCCTGATAACCCTGCACTGAACGAGGACGCGGACCCAAACAACTTCCGTCCACACCCATTTGACGTGAGTAATACATATTCTCAAAGGTAAGCTTTTCACATGCATATATCCAGATCCATCCAAGTCTTGTGATCAAAGATGATGGCATCGCAATTCACCATGGGCACGAGGGGCAAAGTTCAATTCATACATGCAAGGTTAGAGCACACCCCTAGGTCGATTATCTCCACTTTTTACGTGCATATATGCAGTCCGACCAGGAGCCCTCAGACACCCTGACGGCAAGGAACACGTCCGACTGTGGGGATGGTGGTACGGCCCCTCAAAGTACTTCGCATCAGGTCATCCGACCGAATTTCGAAAACGTCGTAAGGCGAATTGGAATTGCTGGCGTTAGGACGCTTATCCTTTGTAGCACTCCTCGGCATGTACGCTTGTTCCCGCCGACGGGTCGATATCGGTAGCAAACACCAATGGGACAAAGGCAGATACGATCACCCATTCTCAGGAGCCACCATTATTGGCCACAGAAACGGTCTCGGGTGACGAAGTAGAACCCGAGCCGGAGTCTGAAGAACCCTCAGATTGCATCCAGATGCTACTCGACCTTGTACATAACGATGGTCTGGATCGCCCAACCGAAGAAGAGCATGTGCTAGAAGACTTCGATGATCCTTGCGACGATATACCCTCTTCCGTACCCCCCAGCTCTAGCCCTCCACAACTATTCTCTTCTTCTCCCTGCGTATCATCGCAATCCTCATCGAGCGATGTTGAGCCCTCAAAGGTGGCCTGAGCAATTGCCTCTATGGTGAATTACTGAAGCATCCACTTTTCGCAGATGTTGGCGGCTGAATCAGAGGGCAATTCGAATTCCCATGACTATCCCCATGCCGACGAAATGGCATTCTATGAACCGCCGAGTCGTTTGGAATCTAAGAACATTCGCAATCACGACATCGCTGGCGTTGCATCGTCGCCGGGAACTGATACGTATAGCTCGGAGACGCTTCCTGCCTCGTCCACCGACCGGATGATCGGGCCTTCTGGACAGCGGACGGTAGTGGACCAGAGCGACGTATGGCTAAGAAAGATTATGTTGTTCTTCAATTCACTGACGTTCTGCATGCAGCCTGATGAATCGTACGGACCACAACCAGCTAAACGACTGGTAAGCGCTGTTTTCTCTATGGAAACTGAAGTATTCGTGATTTTCATAATCATACAGAAATTGGACCTCGGTTATAGCTCACCTCCTGCGCCGAAGCGAGCAACCGTGGCTTCTCAGGACCGCCAATTCAAAAAACTAACCGCCCCATTCCGTCCGCCTTTGAAGCTTCCCGTCGCCATGAGCGGCCCAGCCCAGGCCAGGAACCAGACTGAACCGAGCGTCCGCTCTCAGAATGACACACAGCAAAACAAGTCCAGGCCAATGGAGTCTACCACCTTCCTTTTACAGAACAAGTCTACGAACACACCGAGACCTGTCACCCAGTTCAAGTCGCCGCTCGTCAATCGGGTTCCCTCGGCGGATACTCGCGCTGTGCGCCTCACACCGGCGGTGCAGGCACTCGAACGCAAGTTACAACTACTGAAGCGCGCTGTCAAAGTCAAGGAGGACAAGGAAGAGGAAGTCCTTGGCCGGCTTGCAGAAAAATGGATAGAAGCGGGCAGAGAAGTTGCCTACGACGTGTGGGACGCTACCAAGGACGCTGGTGATCTTGAAGGAAGAGCGACTTCCGTCCGCAGGCCACATGGCTGGGGGAGCGCCGACGACAGGAACGCGCCCTGGGGTTGGGACACCAAACCCGAAGATGCCGGCGAAGAATGTAGTGTTCCTGGGTCTTCCGACGTTCCTTTCTCTGCAGAACGATGTTCCCCTGAAGAAGAAGACGACGACACCGGTCGCCACACTTTGGGAACCATGCTCCGTCAGCTCGGGATCGCTCCAGAGATATTTGGCTGGGACGATGACAAGGAGGCCTTTTCAGACTAGATGCGAGGATGATGTACTGTATTACCGTCTGTGAATGTTCTTGTAATTTGCAATGATGGTTGCTCTGCGATACTTCTAAGCCAGGTACTATCTGTTGAACATGTAGCGATTTTTGGCATTATGTGGGCTTCGAAATTGTGGGCCTGGTTGCGCGTGTGGCCCCTGGGCGGTCAACAGATTATCAGTCGACACCTGTTGAATAGAATGGCATTCCGCGCATATACATGACTCGGCCGTTGTTGAAACTGTACGCCAGCTGTTGAATGCAGTTGAATGCGGGATATCTACAGTGGTTAAGTCTAGCGATCTAGTGCGCATAGTCGTATCTGAAAACGGTTATCAAAATCAGATGCTTCACGGCAACGTATCTGGACGCTCTCACTTCTTGAAGAAAGTCTCCGAGTCAGTCGGAGCACCCTGAAACAGTTTGTCAATGGGTAACAACATATTGGAAAACCGGCACGGACGTCTCTGCGAGCCCCACGGGACTTGCGGCCTCGCCTCTCAAGATCTCGGCGATGTTCACGATCTTCCTTGAGCCACTGCAAAGCGGTGCTATACAATGCGGGGTTGCCCGTGGTTTCGGAAGTATTAAATGGCCAGGGCGTAGGTTCCGTAGAGAAAGAACCAAGGCGCATGTGCGCGACGTGGGTCGGAAACGACCCGAGACCGTCGTAAATGTGAGTGGCATCTATATCAATACGAGGGAGTGAGCTGGAAAGGTCAGGGGAATGCCAATAAACACGCACAAAGAACGGTGGCCCCACGCTCGATGCTGTCGTTCCGAAGGAAAGTGAGCAGATCATCGCGAACCAAGACGTCTAGATCGACCGTAACCTGAGGATAGGATGGAGTGTGCTCGGGAAATGCCAGACGGAAATGAACTGACTTCGTCGAGCAGCAGGACGTCCCAAGGAGTCATGAGCCCCATGCAAAGCTGCACGCGGCGGCGTTCTCCGTCCGAAATGGCGTGCATGTGCCAGTCTAGGTCTACATCCAAGATGTCGAGCAGCTTGTCCCTGCGCTCCTTGTGTCTATAACCTCCGACAGAGTCCAGGAAGTGGGACACGAGGATGTCGCTTCGGACCACGGGATTCATCGCCCTGAGCACCGAAGGAGCGGGGGTCAGCACGTGGACGGGCGCCGGGCGGAGACCGACGAACCATTCTGTGCCAAGAAACGCGACACCTGGGGTCGAATCTCTGAATACATCTCTATCCTTGATACGCACGTCTGCATTGCTGACGAGGCGCTTCCCTGCAAGGATTTGCAATAAAGTGGACTTTCCGGCTGGGTGAAGGGTAAGTCCATTAATGTTTTAAAACGATCGATCACAGAAGTGTGTGAGGAAGTATACGGACCGCCGTTTGCTCCGACTATGATCGTTCTCGAGCCTGGGGGAAGGTGGAGGGAGATGTCGGATAGGGAGGGCTCGCTGCTTGCACCATGGTGGTAGGTCAAGCCATCGGCTGCGATTGCATACGTCGTGGTTTCAGACATGGCGGGGGAATATTTGAATGTCCAACGATGACATTCTCTCGAGCGGTCCAGAACGTTCACACAGGCACATGGTCGGAAGAGCTGTTTCGGGATGTCCACCCGAGATCTGCAACTGAGGTCAACTCGCTCTACAGACTACAAGGCTGAACAAGAGGTTGCTTCTGAAGTAAAACTAAAGCCATCTCTAATAGATCTAGGTTCGGTGGACGAGATGAGTTGGCCGACGGAACATGACCGTGACATGGCCAGGAAAGGTGCCCACTGAGATACATACGTGTGCGGAGGTACGATCAGACCCTTGATGATGATGATAAGTTCAGAGATCAAAGATGATGGATTTGCGAGGTTTTTTCTTGGATTGGCAGGCGTAATTGAAGATGGTGAAACGGTACCTTGACGCTCTGTGGGAATTTTAGTAACGAGGTCCTAACTTTAGAACGCTTTCTTGTCGTCCTTCTCGCGCCCCGTTGCTTCTGGACGAACTTATATCTCTTGCACATCGTTATTCTACCCCAAACTCAAACACTTACGCTCCTTTCTTTCTTTCTTTCATGATGCATTTGGATCTCTTGCCCAGGGAGTGCGTTTCTTGCCCCGCACATCCCCCCGTTTGCACCTGTTCCACCAATGAGAGCTGCATTCAGATCAGCCAGTGTGTAACGTCTATTCCCCCATCTCTCTGATCTGATCAGTCCACAGGTCCTGTACTGCCTGTCCAACTTTTACCTGTCAGCCCAGTACTACTTCGTCAAGCAGCAGCAGTGGTGGTGGGAGTATCAGTTCCGGTGCACTAGCTGGTGCAATAGTTTCCGTGTTGCTCGTTCTCATCGGCGCATTGCTTGTATTCTTCTTCTACCGCCGTCGTCAACGTGTGCGTCAGGCTCAGGCTGCAGCTGCTGAGACCAAACCGGACCTGCCTGCTCCCGCGGAAGCCGTTCTCAATCGTCCCGACCCGTCGGAAAAAAACCAATCGCCCCCAGTAACGCCCACAAGTGCCACCCGACCGTACCCTTCCTCGGGCCGAAGCGTTGTTGACCTCGACCCTCAGTCTAATAAAAGTCGGTCTCAACTTTCCCTTGCCTCTGGCCCCCCTCCGGCCTCCGCCGGCATGTCCGCAGGTGATCCATTTGACGACGGCCACTCCATTCAGACCACCTCGGTAGCCACAAATGGCACCAACGTCATCCCAATTGCATTAGTTCCTCCAGCTTCTACCCACGCGTCCTCTGCACACTCCGAATCCGGCTCCTTCCCACCAAATTCCCCCGTACGCCCCGCTCGTCCTACAGACCTTGTATTAGAAACCCCTCGCTCTTCACTCGACACCCTGGACGAACCCTCTCTACGTTATGCTCAGTCTCAGCGCTCAGGTGTATCAAGGGCTTCGTACGGCTCCAACGCTAGTTACAGCAGTGACTTCTTGAACGAAGCTCCCATGATTATCACCACTCAGGGTGCTGTTCGACAGGTCGTCGGCAAAGTCAGGGCAGAAGTCATCCAGACATCAGGCACCGCGACTCCCACCTCGCATTTATCTTCGGATAGCTTGAAGGCCCCTTCCATCTCATCTCGTCCCTCTGTTCGTTCGCCTCTTGCTGCCTCTTCTTTTGGACCCGCCGACATTGTTGACGAGACCGACGAGGATCATGATATCTCTGTTCGCAATGACCCTTTCGGAGATCAGCACGCACCGTCCCAGCGAGCTTCCGATCTGCGAGATTCCGATGGACTCGCTTTGCCTGCGCAATCAGAATCTCTTGATGACGGCAATGCCGCAAGGATCGACGTCAGGCCACCGAGTGCATGCTCCGATCAAAGGTCGCCACACAGCGTTTCTCCTCCCAAATTAATCCTTCCTTCCCCCACTCGTTCGGGTACAATTGAGGAGCAACAGCAACGTGCCTTGGCTCATGCTCAAGCTCAGGCTCGTGCTCAGGGTCTCGATAAATCCAAACGAATGTCAGGAACGTCTATGGTTTCCACGACTTCTACTCGCGCGGATTCGATTCTTGAATCGTTCCCCTTCGTCCCACCATCTCCCATAGCCTCGCGTCCTGTTCGTTCACCGCCTCGTTCGCCACTTAGCCAACAGGCTCCGTCTGTGAATCAGTTGCAGACCCCTTCGACCCTGGCGGGATCAGGCCCCATGTCTCCTCAACCCGAAACCATAAAAGAAGAAGATCTATTACCCCCGCTAGACCCTCCTCCCAGCCGCCGTATCTTAGGCATGTCAACGGGTTCTCAGTTGTCCACAGCTTCTTCTGGACTTGGAAACTTCCCATTCCAAATAGACCACGGCGGAACCGAGGGTAATCGTCCATCTTCGGCCTCCCAGGTCGGCCAGCGGGCCAGTTTGGACACTCTTGCGCTGATGAGTGACTTGTCGTCATATCCTTTGGGGTATGATCGGGATGATCACGACAGCCTTCCTCCTCTTCCGAAGAGTTAATCTTCATTTTCTGTTTTCCTTTCTGAATTTATTTCGTCCTATTCAACCGACAGCAACCAAGTACTTGGTTTGGCTGGCCCGGCCAGCAGGTGCTGTATGTACTTTCTTCATTGTACTGATTGCTCACGAACACTTTCTTGACCAGTACTCTACTACTGTCCAGACGTGAGACTGGCAATATTTTTGACCGTTTTCTTAGTCTTACCTGTTACTTTTACCCTCCTTATTTCTGGTGAGACCACAAGATTTACTGTTCTTTCCTTTGGATTGGGTCTTGTGAGGTTGGCGGTATTTAAGTATTTAAGTAGATCTTGTGGTGGTCATACTTGGTTACGCCAGACTGTCACGGCGTGACAAGGGTAGAGTTATCAAAACTCGTGTTCGCGTACTGGTACACATTGTCCTTAACCAACTTGTTCTGGCTTAGCACTTTTGCAATGGACAAGGAGGTGCAGCAACTCGTTGAGATGGTGCGCTGTTTTGCTACACGCCTCGCCCAACTTCGACGACCGTAATTCATTGCTAACTACCAGGGTGCAACCGTTCCACAAGCGCGAGCGGCCTTGCGCAAATACAAAGATGTCATGCAGGCAGCAGAACGCATTTTCGATGGCGAGTTTGCGTGCATGACAGACGGCGACGACGGTGACATGCGCATGGCAGCCACACCATGCGATCCAATGAGCCCAATGCAAACCCCCTGTGCCTCCGTAAGCACCCATTGTCGTGGCTCGCTGTCCCCCACTTATGAATTTCAGACCCCAGAGGCTGCGGATGGAGACGAAGATCTCGATATGCAAGATAATGAAGACGATGGCAGGTCGTTTGTATGAACATGCTGTTGGCGTGTGCTCATCAGCAACCCCCTAGTGGATGATTATATTGACTACGACTCCGATTACGAAGCAAAGCGAAATACAGGGGAGGTTGACCCATACGCAGGCAAGTGCGTTTTCGTGATTGTGCGATCTCGCAGTTAACCGCGCAACAGGCATTTTTTTCTCCAAGGATCGTCGCGAAGAAGTTATCGAGGTGGAGGAAGAGCCCGAATCTGCTACTTTGCTAGAATGCAAGGAACCTGTCAGACTCATGATGCAGGGTGACTGGATGAAAGGCTGTCCAGAGGGCAATGAACAGTCGTTTCTCTTTGCTCTGTACGACTTTCTGAGCAACAACGCATGTCCTTGTCCCCAGTCTTGTGGATACAAGCTCGACCGGAAGCGAAGCGATTTCTTTCCGCTTTTCGTGAGTTGCGATGGCGTGGTTTTGGTTTTCCCAGCTCACCATACCTTCACAGCCCGAGTTCTCAAACTACATCGAACATCTCCGTCGTAATGTGAAACGGTCGTGCCCCAAATGCAACATAGAGTTTTGTTTCGCATGCGGTGAAACGATTAATCCTGGAAATAGTCATCCCGGTGGATCCATAGACGTCAGCTTGTTTCATTGCTCGAACCTGCAGGGAGTTGTACTTGGCGTTGGCCTTGCGATGCTGGAAACGACATTTGCGGAACAAAGACGCCAGTTGGGAGATGACCAAACTCATGGAGCTTCAAAGACAAAGACGAGCAAGAAGCGCAAGATGGATATTCACCCCCATTTGTCCATCCCTATTGGAGATGACGACGACGATGACACATATTACATGTCCTTGCCAGTCGGGAAGAAAGCGCGGGGTGGTACCGGATATGCGGGCGATGGCCGCGAGGATGTGAGTGGCTCAATATGGTTGCACTGATCTCAGAACTAAAGAACCCCAGACTTCTGGGCAGCTCGAGGCGCAAGCTCAACAACGTTTCAAAGACGAGAGAATCGGTTCGCTTCTCTCCCAAATACGTGTCTACCTTCCCTCGCTCCACAGGGAAGGCGGAGGACTTACAAGCGACTACATGGTCCATCCTACGGCCCTGGCACATCTCCGTAGGCGCTTCAATTTCCTTTGCTCGACTCTTCTTCGGAACGACTCGCTCTCGGACATGTCCGATCGGTCTATCTTGTACTTTGAATTGTTCGAGTGGCTTGAAGTGAGTATTTTCCCTTCGGAGGATTTCACGTTTACTTTTGCTCTCCGCCCAGACCATCTCCAACCATGAAGCGTTGGCGAGCATGATGGCAATGCCTATCATGGTGGCAGGATCGATTAAAGCTATTGCCCCGAAGAAACTTGCCAGAGGCAAGTCAGTGATTCGAGAACGCACCATCGTCTATGAAGGTAGTGCGGGGCCTCGGGAGCTGCTCGAAGCTATCGTCATACAAGCTCAAGCGGCCATCAAGGGGCTGGAGGGCATCAAGCCAGTAGAATCCGAAGAAGAGGAGATGACCGAGGAACAGAAACGGATGACGGCGGACAAGGGAAAGGGCAAGGAAAAGGAATCATCTCCACCATTATCGGATGAGAATCAGAAGTTACTCGCGTTCTGTCAACGAATCCTGATGACTGCGAACGCTATCGATCGTTCTTTACGAGAGACAAAGGGCGATGCCTTTGTTGACAGGTTGCACGCATCCTTGCCCAAGATCACGAATTCTTCGGCGTTCGATCATGCATCGTTACAAGTGGGCAACACTGAAGAAGAGCGGCGCAAGGCGTATGTTGACTGGGCGACGCAAGTACGATTTGAGTATTGCGATCTCTCCATTCCCCCTACAGAGTCTGTAGGAAACGGAAACGAGGACACAGTACCGCATTACAAGTTCTTCTTCAACAGTGAAGCAAGGATGCTCACCAATTCAGATATTCCAAAGCGCTTGCTCGCTATCGCAAAAGAGGTAGTGAGAATCGCAATTTCAAGCACTGGCAGTTGACGACCTTTTCCATTCCTAGCTTGCTGTGCTGACGACGAACCTTCCCGTCGCCTGGGATTCATCGATATTCTTGAGAGTAGATGAAAATCGTGTAGATATCATCAAGGCACTCATCATTGGTCCAGAAGGAACACCGTAAGTCTCTGTCCACTGCCTTTCGGGAGTTGTTCACAACCGCTTCGATATGTAGATATCAGGATGGGTGGTCTGTATCTACCTGGTTTGCTTCTCGTTATGCCCGCTGAATATTTGCAGTTTCTTGTTCGACATATTCCTTGGACCAAGTTATAATCAATCACCACCTGGTGTCAAGTACATGACGGTAATATTCAACGTCGAGTTGCGTCGATGCTGTCTGACCTATGTTCTTCATCACCTCAAGACAAATGGAGGCAAATTTCGCTTCAACCCTAATCTTTATGCGGCAAGTATCTGAACGTTGCATCGGTATACGCTTCGCATTGACCGTTTCGCATCAGGACGGCAAAGTGTGCCTGTCACTCCTTGGAACCTGGTCCGGCCCAGGCTGGATATCAGGTCGATCAACATTACTGCAGGTGCGCTTGCTGACCGGGAGTCGTTGGGCTGGCAGATAATTTACACCTTTAGGTTCTGATCTCTATTCAATCCATGATTTTGTGCGACGAGCCCTACTTGAACGAGCCAGGATGGGCTAGTAGTGGAGGCACGCCGCAATCGAAAGCATGTGCGTTGGTCACTTGAGTGGATCAGAGTCTTTACTTAGTTGCTGTAGATTCGGCAAACGTGCGACGGATGGTTGTAAGGACGGCGGTAAGCGTCTCGTTGTTGTTGGTGAACGTCGTTCAAATCTGCCGTAGATGCTAGGGAACTTGAAGACCCCTCCTGAGCCATTTGGGGATGTTATTCGCACTCATTACCGACTGAAAGCGCAAGCTATCTCTGCTCAGCTGGACAAGTGGCTCGCGCTGGATGATGGAAAGCCGATATCAGGCGACGCGTTCAACATCTCGGGCAGAAGCGATTCCAGCTCGAGCTCTAGCGCGTTTAAAAAGGATGTAGAGGAGATGCAGAGTCTTTTGAAGCATCTGGAGGAGGGTACGATGGAGTACTAATAGGGTATTTGGCAATACCACGGTGTCGTGTGATTTTCGAATCCTGAGCGGATCAATTTAATATTCTAGTAGTAGTACAATCGTTCCTACTACACAAGACGGAATGAGTTTGAGTGACTCTGCTCTCCACGCCCTCGCCGGCGCCGTTGGCGGAATGATCGCAATGTCTGCAACCTAGCGAGTCTTCCGAGTTGCCTCCCAACATATCACACCCGTGCTGATTTTGTCCCTGATAGCCCCCTGGTCGTCCTCTCAACTCGTGCGGCAATCGACACGTCCAAGTCTGACGATAAGGTCCCCCTCGTGCAATTATTAAGCTCGTCTGTTGACATGCGCCAAGACCTTTGCACAGGTGATACCGGACATCATCAAGCGAGAGGGCGTTCGCGGCCTGTATAGCGGGCTCAGTTCCAGCTTGGTTGGAATAGCAGTCACGAATGGGTGAGTCCCTCCTCTCCCTTCGAGCATTTTTTTCATCGTTTTCATCGCCAGGATCTACTACTACTTTTATGAGCGTTCGCGCGGTCTCCTTTTGAACGCGAGGACAGGGAGCAAAGCTCTCAGTACCATCGAGTCTATGCTAGCCGGCCTTATTGCAGGTACGTTGCGTTCTGCTATCACTGTGTCATGGTACTGACGTTTGCTGGCCGCATGTGCTCACACAGGCTCTGCGACGACGATCATCAGTAACCCCATCTGGGTCGTCCAGACCTCACAAGCGGTCCACAGCGCCAGGGACCCCGCAGACGCGTCGTCCAAAAAGTTCGGCGCGTTCGAGGCGATCAATGCTATCCTGGCCAAGGATGGATTTGCCGGGTTTTGGCGGGGCATCGGCCCTGCGCTCGTTCTGGTCATCAATCCGGTCATCCAGTACACCGTGTTCGAGCAACTCAAGAATGCGCTGGTGAGGAGCCGCCTGGCGACGACGAGGCGCGGTGCGGTGCGCCCGCATGGTTCTGCGTCGGCGGTGCTCAACGATTGGGACTTTTTTATGTTGGGTGCTGTATCGAAACTCGGTACGTTTTCCAACCCTCCGTGTCAAGTCAGGAGTGGCATCGTTAATGCCGAGCAGTCGCTACCGGGACGACGTATCCGTACATGTGAGCGGACCTACGACGTGTTTGCGGAGTCAAAGGCTGATGCGTTCGACTTCCCCTTTCTGTTTTCTTATTTGAAGTGTCGTCAAGAGTCGGTTACAAGCGGGACACGAACGCGCTGAGCGGTACAAATCAGCGCTCCATGGGCTCATGACGATCTTCAAGGAGGAAGGACTGCAGGGGCTGTACGGTGGCGCCCCAAGCAAGCTTCTCCAGAGCGTGCTCACGGCTGCCATCCTCTTTGCGGCACAAAGGAGGATATACGACTTTACCAACAAGGTGACGAGCCAACTTTCTGGACGGTCGCCAGAGACTGACAAGTTGGATCGGACTTAGACTGTCTTGTCGTTGAAAAAGGCCAAGGCTTGATAGAATAGCAGATAGACCTCATCATAATGATGTGATCAATATTGTAGCATTGTGCCTGTTGTAGTAACGTAGCTTATTCGACTTTGTGCTTCGTTGTTTGCGAAGGTTATCGTCGTCCGGTCTCCCTGCTCGAATGCCTCCACCGCTCCGTCTCAACGCAGTCGCGTTCATCTCACCTCAGAACCACCCCATCCTTGTGCGCACCTTTCAAAAAGGTCAAGATCTCAAGTATCACTACGTTGCTCACACGAGCTTGGATGTCATCGAAGAGCGCAGTCAGTCCCCCGTCGTCCGTCCACCCACAGTACACACCCGACGCTGACGTTTCCGCCACCTTCTCTGGTCACAGTATCAGCAGGAACGACGGGATCCAGCGGGTCCAACAGTCCCTCCAAACCAGCCACCACCCCCATGGATGGCTACCTCGGGCTGTTGTACGCGATGGACGACGTCGCTGCGTACGGCTACGTCACGCCGCTCAGAGTCAAGATCGTCCTCGCACTCGCACTGA
The DNA here is from genome assembly GCA_038089755.1 of Leccinellum rugosiceps. Taxonomy (NCBI): domain Eukaryota; kingdom Fungi; phylum Basidiomycota; class Agaricomycetes; order Boletales; family Boletaceae; genus Leccinellum; species Leccinellum rugosiceps. Next base: position 39,079 of record JBBPLL010000063.1, on the reverse strand, counting down.
CGGACGCGGTCGTTCGCGACGCCGAGATCATCATGGTTCGTTTCTCTGTTTCTCCTCTCTCTTTTGTCTCTTTGCACGGGCACGTGGCACTGAATTGATGGATTAGGCGTTCAAGGCCATGCACATGGCTCTCTATCACGCCGTCTCGAATCCGTTCTTGAAACGCGACGTCGCGGCCGAACACGCCGCACACGACGAGCAGACGCCCTATCTCACCGTCGGAAGCGCACGTTGGAAGACGTTTCGGATGAAGGTGGACGAGGTCAGCAGAGCGTTGGGAAATCAGGCATCGTGAATGAAAAGAAAAAAAAACCCCGGAATGCAGTATTATTCACATCTGTAAGAAGAGTCCCCCGGCTGGTTCGCGTGCACGTCGTGGTCTGGCGGCTCCCTGGCCAACTCCCAACAGTCCACAACGCTGCTCTGCATCCCTGGTTTCATAACCGGGAGCTGGAACCGACATGGATCGTTTCCCTTCAATGACTCAGACTCACCAAGCTCTCCGGGTTTGAGACAGATACGGGGAGCACATCCTGAGTTGCATGCAGATTCTATCTCCAAGTCGATCAGCTATATAATACAGACAGACTATGTGCTATATTCCCAACGTAGCTCTGTTGAGTTGGTCTATGGCTTCGTTCGCTTCTTGGGCCATCACCCTCACTATACCATCTTCGTCTGTCGAAGCAATATATCCCAGCGTGACTTTTGCTCGTTTGAGTAGCATAGCTGGTAATCTCTCTACTATGGTCCCGTCGTATATTGCACGAGTGAACTGGCGGAGAAGTGAGGTCCAAAAATGCAACGCGGCACGTCGCAAAGGCGGCAGTTTGGGATCAACCGCGGTGGGTTTCGAGTCGAGGGCTTCCTTCTCTTCGCGTTGCTCATCTTTGGACGGCGATTGCCCAGTAGGAACCATCTCAACTTGAAGGACATCGACCATAGCCGCAGACAGATCGTCGATGTAACGAAGCACCGAAACTGCGCTGGCTCTGACGCACTGGGTGAGGAGTGAGACGGCAGAGGTCCGGAGAACGGTTGGAGCATAACTCGAACGGAAAACAGAGATAAGCTTAGGGACGATGACATCCGCTGTTGGGTTTGATTCATGGATAGTCAGCTACGCTGCCGTCGACCGGTTCAGACGTACCATAGATGCCGAGCGCATCCCCGCACCGCCTGATGACCTGGCCCAGTGCCTCGCCGACACGAACCTTTGTATCTATTTCTTGCTTCGACAGTGCACCTACGGAAGGGGGGGAGAGTTTGCGAGTATATGTCTCGAGCAGAGTTCCCAGCGTCTCTTTGCCGAACGCATCGACCATCGCGGAGAGACCCTGCACGGCGTTGAGAAAGATATAGGAATCATCATCTTGCACAGATTGCATAAAGATGGACATGATAGCAGGTATCAACGCCGCATCAGCCAGAGGGGTGGACGCACGAGGACGAGCTGACACAAGTTGCCTCAATAGTAGCAGGCCATGAGCTCGAACGGGAAGGATCGGGTCCTGGAGAAGCTTCAAGGCTTTTTGGTAAATTTCTTGCGGGTCATCTTCTCTTTTGTGTGGTGCTAACCAGGATGTTGAGCTAGATGCAAGTCGAGCAGTCATCACCATTCTAGCTTCTCGAGCCAAGGCCCTAATAGATTCGGATGCATCATCAGAAAGAGGTTCGAGAAGTGAAAATATATCGGTGAGGATGGGAGCATTACGAGCAGATAATTCGGGGTTAACTGTGTGTATGCTCAGTCATGATCGGACTGCAGCATATACTGTATGTCCCCGTACCTTCCAATATCGCAAGGAGCAAATTGATCGCGGTCCCATTCATGTTGGTTTCAGCACCATCGCCACTCGACTCTCCTTGCTCGTCGTCGCTATCATTATCCCCATGATCATCCGTTTGATCTACAATCTTTAAATCCTCCAATCCAAGACCCCGCGAGGGCCCACCCTTCTTTTGGATCGAGGTGCCACTTTCCGCCTCGGACTCGAGGGCATGCTTTATGAACGACAGGATATGTTCGGGTTTGCGAAGGATGTTGGTACGAGACGATTCGTCGGTGAGCTGAGTTTGCATCTGAACAATCAATTGAAGGTACAGCAAAGCTCTGACAAAGGATTAGTCCACATATCGAGGGCGGCGATATCTGCGCACCTTGATGGATCGGCATCTTGCTCGGTATCCACTGAATGATATATCTCGAGCAGCCTGACGAATAACTCCGAGGCCACGTCAAGGCGGTCGAGCGACCTGATATATTGCACGAAATGTGTGGGGTCGGGATAAAGGCCGAGAAGGTTATTTGCCACGTCAATGTTTTCTGGAGTAAGAAGGACGGGCTTCGTGGTCCTGCTAAGGGATATGCATAAAGGTAGAGCGCTAAAAATGACAACGTACATTGGTGCACTGCGTTTGATGTTACCCAAGATATCCACGTCCCAATAAATCCGCTCGCCCTGGATGATAGACCAGAGCGCGTCGATGCAGTCTTGGATCTTGACCACGCGTCCCCAAGTTGCGAGTAAACCACTGACTGATTCTTTGAGGACGGGATCGGATGCCTTTGTCGTATCCAAGTGAGACATGAGCGCATAGAGGGCAGGCACGATGGGAGACAAGACATGCGTGATAAAGACCGGAGAAGGATCTGTATTAAGTAGGAGAATGGTGAGCATAGACAGGGCTATCGTAGGACTGGGCGGTGCTGTCGTAGAATGAGGTCCTAGTTTTGAGGGAGTCACGTTCAAAGGGTTAAAAAATGGGTGGTGGACAATGGGTGAGAGGAGAGAAGAGACAGATTGGAAATGAACAAACTCGGGGTCGAGCATGCGAGAAACACAAAACGAAGCAGCCCGCCTGTACGCGACGGGAACATCGTTGGATAACGATTCCATCAAGCGAGGGATGATGATCGCGAAATATTCCTAGAATACGAAGACTCAGGATGGAAGTGTGGATTACGGGGAAGTTCAAACCTCTGGCCGAAGGCTTGCGGGTATGGCCAAGAGAATGCTGGCGATGTGCTCGTACTTTTCAAGCTGTAGATCGTCTGAGCCCTCTTGTTCGCCAAGGGCTGCGGCAAAGAGAGCACGGACTCCCCCTGAACGAACGAGACTCTGCGTGAGCAAAGAGGAGCAGATTTTGCGAACGTGAGAGGGGGGTGGGGGAGAGGTGGATAGCACAGCGCCAAGATCGGTCATGATCTGGGACAGAGGGAGACTTTACGACACGGTTGAGAACGATATGTGCAGACATGCAGCGCATATAGACGCACAATTCCAAGAGACGGAGGACAAATGGACGCAGAGCATGGTAAGAGGTTGGATTGTAAGGGCATAGTGACATGGGCAGCCACGCGAGGGCCATAGAGGCCCTGAATAGATCGGGAACATGTCTGTGAAGGATGGTTGTGGTGATGAAGGTTTGAGGGGGTTGCGCTTCGACGCCGCGGGGGAAGAGAACGGACATGAGAGAGGACAAGAACGTCGAGAGGTCCACGACATAGGCGGAAGGGGTCGGACGGCGTGCGGTCCATAGAGGGGCCAGATGTGCAAGCAATGGATTGATGCCCCACTGGAAGAGGAAAGTGAGGAGGGACCTCAGAACGGCGAGATCGCGGGTGCCGATCGCAGGGGGATCTTGGTCGTCGTGAGGCCCGGCGTCGAGGGTGCGCTGCACGCGTGCGACGAGGTCAAGTGCACAACGGGCGGTCTCGCGCCGGAGGGCGGGGAGGGAGTGGTCGGTGATGTCGGGAGGCTGCTCGGCGATGGCAGTGTAGTAGCGGAGGATTCGTGCATGGAGGGCGTCGGCATCGACCGTGACGTTGGTGTCGAGGGGTAGAATGTTGTTGGCGGCGTCGAGAGGGAACATTATTGCAAGTCACGGGATCAGGAAAGATAATAAAAAATCGATCTGAGTCGTGTTTGGAGTCGAACTTGAAGTTCCTCGTCGACGGCGATGAGCAAACTCAACGCAACTGCGTTCGAATTCGTGCCCGGGCGGCCATTTGCCCTCCCAAAGACACAGGCTAACCCCCCTCAGACGATTTCCCTCAACATCGGCTCATCAAAGCCCCCGCCATCGACACCCGCGCCCGCGCCTGCCGTCGCTGCACCAGCCGTCACCGCTCACCAATCCCCCGCACCGTCCCACCCGGGATCGCACTCTTCCTCTCCCGCCCCTCCCACATCCAAGAAGATATTCTCCACAGAGAAATCAAAATCAGATACCAACACCGTCGCACGCGAGGTACAGTCCGTCGCAGATGAGGCGGTCCTCAAGGATCTCTTTGGTGATGGTGAGTATATTCATCTCGTGTTCCTCCCGTCTGATCCCTCACATCACCCCAGCAAAGGAACATCTCAATGTCGTCTTCATTGGTCACGTAGACGCCGGAAAGAGCACCCTCGGCGGTAACTTGCTCTACATCACCGGCACCGTCGATAAAAGAACCATGGAAAAGTACGAACATGACGCAAAGGAAGCCGGAAGGGAGACATGGTATCTTAGCTGGGCCCTCGACTCCACCCCGCAAGAGCGCAGCAAGGGCAAGACAGTCGAGGTCGGCCGCGCTTACTTTGAGACCCCTGGCCGTCGCTATACCATCCTCGACGCCCCAGGACACAAAACCTACGTCCCTTCCATGATCAGCGGCGCAGCCCAAGCCGACGTCGCCGTCCTCGTTATCTCCGCCCGCAAGGGCGAGTTTGAGACAGGTTTCGAAAGGGGTGGACAGACGAGGGAGCATGTCATGCTCGTCAAAACCGTCGGCGTCTCTAAAGTTATCGTCGTCATCAACAAGATGGACGATTCTACCGTAAATTGGGATGAGGCCCGTTACAACGAAATCAAGGACAAGCTCGTCCCCTTTATCAAGATCTCCGGCTTCAATCCAAGGGACATCACATTTATACCTATCTCAGGCTTTACTGGCTTGAACCTCAAGGATCCCGTTCCTCCATCAACTTGTGCCTGGTGGAAGTATGTCACTCTCTCTCTTTCCCCTCTGCCTTCCAACCGTTGATAATCTTCAAGAGGTCCCACCCTCCTCGGCCACCTCGACAACATGCCTATGGTCAATCGAAAGATTAATGCACCCCTTATGATGCCCGTATCCGAAAAGTACAAAGACATGGGCGCAATCGCGGTCGGCAAGATCGAGTCGGGTCACATGCGCAAAGGAGACACCCTCATTCTCATGCCCAACAGGGCCCTAGTTGAGATCGCTGCGATCTATAACGAAGTGGAAGAGGAGATATCTCAAGCCATGTGCGGGGATAACGTACGAGTCAGATTAAGAGGAGTCGAAGACGACGATATAAGTCCCGGTTTCGTGCTGTCAAGCCTAAAGAACCCCGTGCATGCTGTACGGCAATTCGAAGCTCAACTGGCCATCCTGGAACACAAGAACATTATTTGTGCCGGATACTCGGCCGTTATGCATGTTCATACTTTGTCAGAAGAGATCACGTTGCCAGTGCGTTAGTCTTGTTCCATCCTTGTCGCCAGACTGACACATCACATCCAGGCTCTGCTGCATTACTTTGACAAAGCAACCGGACGAAAGTCTAAGAAGCCGCCACAGTTTGCCAAGAAAGGTAACCACCGTTGTGTAATAACCTCTGTCATCGTAATGAATGCATCGTTTAGGCCAAAAGATCGTGGCTCTCGTTGAGACGCCTCTTCCGGTTTGCGTCGAGAGGTTCGTCGACTATCCTCAGTTGGGGCGCTTCACTCTGCGGGACGAAGGTGCGATGCGCATGGTGTTATCGCCACCAAGTCACTGACGTTTAAAAATGTATATAGGACGAACGGTCGCGATAGGAAAGGTGATTGCGACGATACATAGAGCGATGATATGTCGACTGACGCTTGCTTTCAAGATTACAAAGCTGATTGATGTCGATGATCCTACCGACGAACTTGCCGACGGCGTATCAAGCATGGCTATTTCTTCTGCGAGAGCGTGAAATGGCGCAAGTGAATTGATAGTCAACCCGTCTTGATGGGGGTTCATGCACGTTCATGCACATGCCTCGGGAGATTTACATGTAGACATTCGAGTTGTCTCAGATTGCAACGTAATGGCAGTGCCACACGTGACTGGGAGACGCGTCCCAGGGCTGACAGCCAATCAGAGCAAGGGCTAGTAGATGAAGTAAGTAAAGGCTAAGGCTTGCGCCTGTTTAATTGCGTCGGTCATCCCAGCAACGGGATGCCACACCTTTCTTCAAGCGATAGCCTTCTCCGTTATGGTGAGCTGGATGAGTATGGCACATTTCCACATCCGGCAGGGGACATCATCGACGAAGAACCTCTCGGTGGCCTAGAGAGACGCAGGAAGATTGAAAAGGCACTTCTCTGGAAGCTGGATCTACGTTGTGCTTTCCTTGTCTTGGTGTATATCATGAACTATGTGAGTTCAACTTTGAATAGTTTGTGGTTACTATATCACCTGAAAACTCAACCGCGTTTGACTCGAGATGGACCGAAATAATGCAGCGTGAGTTGTTAAACAATATCGTGCAATAACCACAGTCATCGTGCATTCTACCAGGGCCGCACGACTAAAAGGCTTAGAAGAAGATTTGCATATGTCCGGGACTCAATTTAATACACTGATTGGCATTCTATACGTTGGCTATGTGCTGATGCAAACACCCTCGTGAGCTTCGACTCTTTGAATACGAAGACTTCCTAAGCATCAGTCCAAAGAAATTGGTTTCTAAGTCGAATTGCGAAGCCTTCGGTGTACCTCTCAGGGGGAATGTCACTATGGGGGTTGATATCTATCGGTACTGGCGTCTCTCAGAGGTTCGTAAATACATTGGTCGCAATCTCATCAAATCAACGGAGTTCTTTTTAGCTACTATTCAGCTCTGTTCTCGCGTTTCTCACTCGGGTTCGTGGAGGCTATGTTCTTCCCTGGTGCTATTTTCCTTCTTTCCAAATGGTAATTTTTTCGAACATGTGATTTCTGTCCTCATTCTGAGACGAAAAGGTATACACCCAATGAAATTGGCCTCAGGATGGCAATCCTCACTTGTGGAAGTTCCGTCAGCAATGCCTTTGGCTCCTTGATTGCATCTGGTATTCTATCTCAAACAGATGGCATACTAGGTGTTCCCGCATGGAGGTGATTAGGTTGATGCTTGTTTTTTTATGCCCCCTGATTTTCTTTCCTTTTTTTTAATAAAAAAAAAGGTGGCTGTTTTTCATCGAGGGTGGTCTGACTCTCTTCATCTCCGCTCTGGCTTTTTTCATAATCCCAGATTTTCCTTCATCTCCTGCGAGCTGGCTTACAAACGAAGAACACCTTCTCGCACAAATGCGAATGAGGGAAGATATACACGGCCTCGAGCAAGATAAATCCAAGCAAGTGAACGGATCATCTCTATGGGATACAGTGACAGATTGGAAGTTATGGTGGTTGGGAGTATCACTATCCAGCATGGTTGCTACTCTTTCGTTCGGGAATTTCTTTCCTACGCTATGCGCAACCATGGGTTACAGCCCTACCATCACTCTCTTGCTGTGTGCTCCTCCGTGGCTGACAGGGACTGCTACTTCTTTTCTTGTAGCAAGGTTTTTGTCGATTTGTGGTTCACATGTCTAATCCTTGACTTTTCTTTCTTTCGTAGGCACTCGGATGTTAGTGGTGATAGGTTCTGGCATATCGCTGGACCCATGATCATGGGTGTCATAGGATTTATGATCGCAATCTCAACCATGGACACAGCGATCCGTTACATTTCATTGTGCGTCATCCTTATTTTTCGGAGGCGACGGGTCTTCATGTATCCCCAGCTTTTTCATGACCCAGGCATCCGTTGCTTATGTGATATTCCTGGCCTGGGTAAGCAATTCTATCCCCGAATCATCGTCGAAACGCGCTGTCGGGATTGCCTTCGTCACCACGGTTGCAACGTTTGGCAATATCGGGGCTTCGTGAGTGTTCCAACCCATCGCATCATGAAGTTATCAATATAGCGTTCCTGCGCAGATATATCTGGCCATCGTCCTGGGGTCCAACGTATATCAATTCTTATCTCATATGCATTGTGACGAGTTTGTTAAACATTTCTATGTGTTGGGTATATCGACTACATCTCGCGCGACTGAACAAGGAGGCGGAGGCGATGGAACATGCTTCTGAGCTGCCGAGAGGCAGCAGGTACCTACTTTAGTAGTATAAGTCAGCTATGATATATCGGTTCTCAATGTGATTGCTGAATGAATGATACCAAATCACAATGCCGAATCACTTATCCAAGCAACAACTTACACATCGTTACTATGGTCGATCTTAAGTCATTGTCCACCGCGTGAAAGCCACAAAGAAACGAATACAAAGACTACTCACATACTTTAGAACGTATTTGATATCCGGCTTTCCTCAACAGACTCGTTTCCGGCCTGCTCACCTGGAGATAAACATAGCATGACTCCGGCCGGAGACATCGTTGTCATGCATTTCCAATACAGCATGTCCTCAGAGTCTCTATACGGCCCTCATAAAAGCTGACTTGCGGGAAAAGTTCCAGAACCTCCCGTGCACGAAGAAAAGAGACCTCCAGGCTAACCTTACATAATAAGGTTCGAGTCTCGGTTTCCCATTCGGATGAAGAGTACACAGCATTATGATAGGCTGTAAGCCCTGAAATCGACGTTTCCTCTAGTATTCGGAAGGGCCACATCTGTAATGTCGCAGTGAGCACATTGCTCGTTCCAAACCCCCACAATATTGCGTTGGGAGATGTTCCCAGTGGAGGCGGTCGACCAGTCTAATGCGCGCTCAGGGCAGTGGCGGCTCAGGGCGACCTTGTCACGGCTGACCTAAGTGTGTTGATAGCCATTTCCCAGGTGCCTCGAAGCTCTCTTTGCACCATGCGCAAACTTAGCCAGAGTATGATGTCCAAGATACGCCGGACGAAGAGTGACGGTGAGTGATACATAAATGGGCAAGATCGTTGGAACTGACAAGAGAAAAAGGACCGAGTGGGATGGACAGCCCACGCGGACAGCGGGTTGGTACATCGGCGAGCAAAGAGGATGAAAATGTCTTTGGCACGAACTCGGTCGAGATTGATGTTCAAGAGGAAATATGGTCGGCCAAGTTTCTCCCCGACGGGAAGCATGTCGTGAGCGCAGGAAGAACGGGAAAGATTCGACAATGGCGAATTGCGGATGGCAAGAAAGTGGGCAAGTCGATGGACGCTGGAAGTCCCGTTGGAGACACGGCTGTCTCACAGGACGGGAAGTGGATTGTGGCTGGGACGTCGAATGGAGAAGTGACGGTGTGGAACGCGGCAAACTGCGACAAGGCGACTGGGTTCAAAGCACACAACAAAGATGTGTATGCAGTGGACATCTCACCGGACTCGACAAGAATCGCAAGCGCGTCGGCTGACTATATGCTCTCTGTCTGGTCGCTTTCAACTGGCCATAGACTGTTTGGCCCATTCGAACATGACTGGGAAGTGTCTGCGGTCAAGTTTTCTCCCGACGGACAACTCATCGCGACAGCCACGTATTATCGCGAGTCTGTTCGTGTCTACGACACCAGTGCTGGCGATGGTCGAATTCTTGCTCAATTCCTGATTTATGTAAGTAGCGGAAAGAACGGAAGCCTTGCCTGGACGAGCGATGGCAAGAAACTGTTTGCTTTGTCCAACGAACGGGATATCCACTGTCTTGACATGTCAACCGGGACTACACTCTCACAATGGAGCACTGGCGATAATGACCATGCGAATTATATCGCACTGACACCCAACGACAGGCTCATCGCAGCCTCCGGATTTTCGTTGTTGTCTCTCTGGGACGCTACGTCCCACCAACTCCTTGCGACAGTCGAAATGCCTGGCTCTATTTTCATCTCGCCCATAGCCATATCGCCAAACTACGACATCGTAGTCGCTCCAGAGAAGAAAATTATCCTTCGGTGTCTTTTGGACATCCTTCCCTCAGACTACCGTGACAACGTGAGTTTTACACTCCTATCAAATGTCATTACTGACTCTCAAGTAGATTCCCTTGGAGCCAGAACCCTGCCGCTCGGGGACGGACAACGTTGATCTCGGAGACACGACGGAGCCCCCACATCTTCGGAATGCAATTCAAGGTGTGTTAATTAGCCAGCTGACTGCCCTGTGCCCTTATTCTCCGTCAGCAACGGGCACTGGAAGTATCGAGGAAATCATTCGACGACTCCGTGACCAACTTACTTCATCTACCCTTCATGCACAGTATGATGACACAAGTGCGTTCTCACTGTCTTTATTCACACCTCGTTGACAGTCGCCTTTCAAGGTGCAGAGGATCGATTAGACGACATTGTAGCAAATCTAGAGAGATCTATTCAAGGACTCCGTGACCAGCTTGCTGCAGCCAACGAGGAAAAAGAAAACCTCAGGCACACCATCCAATCTCTTCGTGCTCGAGAGGAACACTCCAGTGCGTTCAGTCCATGTTTACTCCTACCTCTTTGACAGTCGCCTGCCAACGTGTAGCCGATCAGTTCAAGAAGACCGTCCGATCACTACGTGCAGACCTTCATGCTCAGAAAACAAGTTCCGGTGTGTTTATTGTCAGCCCGATTAAGGGTTTACTGATTTTGCGCCATCCACAGCACAAAAAATAGCCAACCTCGAGAAAGCTGTCCAAGAACTCACTAACCAGCTTTCTGCGTCACAACGCATACATGAACAGAAACATCAATGCGAAACAATGTTTGCCAGTGGTCGCATATATGATGCTGTGGAGCATCTTCTCGAGATCATCAATTCCACGAGCGAGGATGTGCAGCACAATGAGTTGATCACGAATTGGCTTGAGGGTGAGTCTCTGCAACGTTCGTAGTATGTATATTTATTCCTTGCCGTCAGGTTTCGGGATCCAATGTATATCACGGCTTCAGGTCATCGGAGACGAGGCGTCAAGTGCGGAGAATCATGTCGACGCGTTCTCAGCCTACTCTGCCATGTTATCGCTCACTCCCTCGCCTCCCAGTACCCTGTTGATGGGATGGGCCAGGGCGGGTCTACATTGTCATTCAGCCAATGAGGTGATGGAAAGCACAGACAAGGTATGGCGTGGTTTGCATGATTGTTTAGAACGGCTTGACAGTTATCATGCCATTCAGTTGATGCTTCCAAAGTTTCCTCTTTATCGGGCAGTCTGTGATGTTCTCGAAGAAGACGATCGTGTTACGGAAGCGATTGAATGCTTCCAAAAGATGAAGATTGATATGTCAGAGGAGACTCATGCCCTCGATGGTCGGCCGCAGTGGGAACTCGGTGAGTAATTTCGCTGGTGGCATGAAGAGCGATTTAAGAATCTCTCCAGATTTCCAACGACGTTGTGTCAAGAAACTCGAGGACCACGCTGACTCAGTCATGGACTCCAAGGACCATGACGCAGCCATCAGATACTATTCGAGCGCTCTCTCGCTCGACCCGACGAATATTAACAATATCATTGTCAAATGCTGCAAGGCGCGAGCAGGTCTTTTAGAGGAGGAACTCGCCAGTATTAACAAGGTATAGATTGACTCACATAATGTACGTAGTTGACCGTAATGATACTTTCAGGTTATTGCACATGACTCGTCAAACTACAAAGGTTACAAGCGGAAATACTCGGTATTGCATAGGATGGGCCGCTACAGGGAGGCGTTCAGTGCATTCGAGATAATGCTGTCGATCATGAAGAATTCGGTGGATCCACAAGTTTGCGGTGAGCCCATTGATCCGATCTTACATTCGTGAAAATACAGATTTATGTCGTTTTGATATCAGAGCTTCGAAGTCGATATCTTGACACGACTCTACTCATCCGGGAGGCCGTCGACGACACCATCCGTGATATACCCCGTGTGCTCATTGACACTGTCACAGGTCGCCTCTACGATAAAACACAACAAGCCACTGCATTTGAAGAACTCCTGATCTTCGACGAACTTCGGTCTGCAATGACTACCCATGATCGGCTGGACCATGCACGCATAAAGCAAGAGGTCGAGAAATTCTATCAATATGTGATGTTCTCACATAGGTGGCAACCTCCTGAGCCGACGTTCCAGATGGTCGAAGATATTTCGATCTATGGACTACCTGAATCCCCCACAGTCGAGAAGCTCATCAGTTTCTGCAATATTGTCCAATCTCACCGTTTCCGTTGGGCATGGAGTGATACGTGCTGCGTCAATCAGGCAGACAAGGGGGTCCAGCAAGAATCTGTCATCGCCATGTTTCGGTGGTACTGTCGCGCAGCACTCACGATCGTTCATCTCCTCGGTGTACTCTCCGAGTCGCAACAAGAAGGCGATCTTTGGAAAAGCATCTGGAACACTCGCGGGTGGACGTACCAAGAGTATGTTGCTTCAAGGATGATTCAATTTTACACTGAGGATTGGAAGCCATACCTCGGTCTGGATATCTTTAATCACAAGGAATCCCCCATTATTCTCTCCGAGATGGAACAGGCAACGAAGTTCGCCACGGAGAAACTCACCACACTTCAGCCAGGATTGGATAGGGTGCGCGAGAAGTTGTACCTCGCTTCGAAGCGCCACACGACACGGGAAGAAGATATCGCATACTCACTATTTGGAATCTTTGATGTCTCACTCTCGGTCATATATGGCGAGGGCAAGCGAGCAGTCCGTCGCCTCCTCGAGCACATCCTGACCCAGTCGGATGATATCACGCTTCTCTCTTGGACTGGAAACTCGGGTAGCACTACCCAAAGCTACCTCCCCTCAGATCTCACTGTATACGACCAAACTCTGCCACCCCATGTTCCTCGAGCTATAGAGGCTGCCGAGATGAATCAGATGGTCATGGACTTGCAAACGTCCTTTTCCGATCACTCTCCAATCGTCGCGCTATATGAACAACTACTTGAACTTCCATCGTTGTCCGTCGTTTCTAGTCGACTTCGACTTCCTGGACTCGTCTTTCGCCTCACTAATATCGCCCGTCTCACAACATCCGAATCCGACTCGAGCCTTCATATTTATCGTGCCACGGCATCGATTCTCGGCGAGGTACAGATCGAGACCAAAGACGACTCGCTTGGGACACTGCGCCTCGTTCTTGTTCATCCATGGATCAGTCCCTTGCTCGACGAGGATCCCTCAAGCGACGATCCTCTGTTTGATCTCGACGCGTGCGCATTGCGGCTCCTCGTCCGGCTTCGGCAACCTTTTGGCGCATTGCTGCTGGCTCGGGCCTCGCAGACTCAGAAGCGCCGGCAGTACAGACGCGTGGCGACGGACAGTTTTATCAAGGCTCAGATTCGGGCGGAGACGCCGTTGAGCGAGTTGATGGCGAGTATTGATACAGTCGACGTGCAGTAGTTGTGCATTGTTGGTATTGGATTCTGGGATGACGTATTTGGTTGCTTTCCTTGCTACTTCGTCTCCTTGACCTACTCGTTTTGTGCTCCCATCTCGCTGATATTCAAGCTTGCAAGGTACTATGTAATGAAATTGTTTCGCTGTGGGTTGTCACTGGATCTTGGCTTGAGCCAGCATGTAACTCTTACATCTCCGAACCACACATGATATCTGGTCGAATGACTACGTCTTTTCTGAATAGAGATATTCTGGGGTGCGACGCTCATGCTAGTCGTCAAGCTTCAAATCCAAGGCGTCAGTGACACATGTCGCATAAACTTCGTATTTCTTCACAATTCAGGATAAGCTTGGTACGACGCAACTTGATTACTCCTTGGTTCTTTCCCCCTGGGATCATATTCGTCATGGACCCTAATCAACTAAATAGACGCCATCGACTCGGATTCTGTACCGAACATGGTCCAGCACAGCTAGTATGACATTAGTATTGTTCTCCGTTCATCCGTCATCCCATAGCCAACACACTCGAAATTGGAATAAAAAAAGACGTAAACCGAAATACGGAAGGCCAAGAAAAGTGCGTCCCGATGCGCGATCAAAGTTCTTTCAAGAAAGCTACTAACCCCTCATGGCCCTCTCTTTTCTTCTTACTTGTGCTCACCTCCTCTCTCTCACGATCGCGGGAAAGCATATTCCTCAACGTGGAAGAATTTTTATGACTGGGTTTGGGCTGAGGCTGCCGGCCTGGTGACGGTGGAACAGAAGGGTGTGCGGTCTCCGGCGCACGACCGGAGACGGGGCGGAGAACGTCAATGGGTCGACGTTCTTGAGTTGTATCCACGGAACGTGAGTCTGATGGAACGCTTTTCGTTTTCAACGAATCGCTTGGCCATTGGACCGGAACGGAGGAGTGGTCAAGGGGGGAGCTGGCGCCTGCGTCGACTGAGAACCCGCAGACATGACATCTCCTCTGGAGGGTTTTCGCATGGGATGGTCCGGGGCGTCTCTGCCTTTTTTTCGTAGGGGGATCAACGAGGTGTGTTGGATGGCCACCACCGAAGCGGTACGTGCCACATTTCGGACAATGGGAGGGGTGCAAGATAGTAGAGGCTTCTGGATGAAGGGTTGCGGCGCGCGACGCGTGAAGGGAAGAGAGAGCAGGAGAGACTGAGTACAACAAGGAAGGTAGGTTTAGTCGATATTGAATTGTTGCTGTGGAACATTCGGTACTAGAACTCATATCTTTTCTTTTGACATAGCCTGACTGAGTCAATCTAGAACTTGAAGTTCCGGCACATCCATTGTCTTTCTTCCAATTTAGGAAGGTGTTATCGTTCGTGACCTGAGTCGAGACTTATATTGTCTGCGTTTGTCATTTTCTGTTCGGGTCCAAGCGATGTTACCAAGCATCTCTCCTTTGTCCTGTACGTTATTAACTCTCTCAGATTGTGGTTGCCCCTCATTTTTTCCGCCCCTTTGCCACCATGATCCTTTCACAGCGTGTTCACCATTCTCTGCCATCCCGTAATCATGATACTGTCAACCTGAAGCAGGCTCCTTCAAGTCGCGTTTCGTCACGACCCCTTACTCCTACAATAAGCACATCGCCGCGTTGTCACAAACACACGACAAATCCGATGTCATGGCTGAATCGCAACTCATCCTCCAACTCCCGTCGTTCGATCCCTCATGCAGCCAAACCAACACGGGTATCTGAACCAAAAGTCGGTAGCTCTTTGGAACAGCTCAGTCTCCAGCGCTGCGGACTGCTTGGTTCTGGTGCAACGATTGTGCGTACGCCTCAAGAGGCATTGTCTCATCCGCGTCACATATCTGCACCGATGACTGAGGAAGGAGTAAAGGATGATGTCGTGTTCCAGGCTAACGCAGAGAACACGGAAATCAAACTTTCTTCTCCACTCCCGCAGCTGCCGAATATCCTTGATGGAGAGGAGGCCGGACTATCTGATGCTTTTGCCAGTATCTCATTTCCGGACAACACTCAGCATCTCCTCCGTTCGTTGGGCTCCGCATCTTCCACAGCTCACGCCTCTTTTCCAAAACCCACCTTGGTATCACAGTCTCGCGCTCATTCTCGCTCGGTGTCTGTCGCTCTAATAGACACGGATACTACCCCGCCGCAACCTCCCTTTGAATCCATCCTCCTCTCTTCCATTGCAGATAGTGCGGTTAATCCATCTAAGCTCATAGTCACTTTGGAAACGTGCACGGTTGCCTACCGAGCTTGCGTAAGTTCCTTGGTGTCACGGCCTTCTCATCTCTCCCGCTATATCACCTCTTTGTTGTCACCCGTTTCCGAGACGGCATCGGTGTATTCAAATTCCAGCGATGCACCACCGGTTCAACAGAGCGGCGGGTTTAGCCACATTTTTCGTGACCACCTTGCTTCCTCTGGCTGCCTACCCAGGTCCCTGACAAGCATACATATTTTCCTTGATCGGCCGAGTGCCCCGTGAGTATTCAAACCGGCGCACCTGTTTCCTTCACCATCTAATTGATCAATTTGTTTTTTTGCATGGGCAGCTACACGCACGTCCTAGCCTATCTCAGATCTCTTCCAAGCACTCCAGAGCACCCAGAGGCGTTGCCACGGGCGATGCAGCTCGAACCCGGATCCACGTCCCCTTCACGCCTCGAGTCGTTGCTCGAACTCCGCGACGAAGCCAGCTATCTAGGTCTCGCTGAGCTCGAGCGGCTTTGTCGCGACGAAATACACCGTTTCCATCGCAGCGCCGTCCCGGTTACAGTCTCCAGTGCCCCCGGCAGCGGCGTGATGCTTGGTGATCTTGGCAGTAAGGCTGGGTCAATACACTCGTTCCGCACGGTCATCGAGGAATGGAGCCCTCGCAAAGAGCCCGGGGTTAGGCCAGCTAGTGAACGGCGGGTATCGAAGGACGACGGCGCCACTCCGAGTCGTACCGCCGAATCTGTTGCTCGCAAGTCTAGCTTGAGTCTTTCGTCGGACAACAAGGACGCGTCTGTCAGGGAAGGAGGTAGGGAACGGAGAAGAATCGAGTATGAGGTAGGGTCTCCTCCTCCAGGTTGGATTTAGTTTAGATCAAAAATTGCCATGTCTTTTCAGTCAACCAGCGTAAGTAGTACAATACCAGTCTTGTGGTAGTTCTTCTAGACCTATTTCTCAACTTAAATCTAGTAAGCTGTATGTAAACAAGGTTTCTGCAGAAAAGTTCGTCCTGTAAGATGTGGGTCAAAAAAGTGATCGTTCAACGATCAGGGATGCACTTCGGGATCACGGTGCATTTCTGCCAGCAAATCTTTCGGGCGTCACTTATGGCGTCATAGGCTTTGTCGTGGCTGTGGTCGTACTCTGAACGTTGTCTCAACGCTCCGAAGTGAGTACTCCTCTTCTTTTGCACAACTTCGGGATCTGGTCATCTACTACACCACAGTGCGACCAGCAGAAGGGGCAACGTTATTGCAGTGACACCATGCCTATTAAAGAATAACCCTCTTAAGACCACCTCCCCCGCAAAAGAGTGTCGTTAGCATAACGTTCGAATCTCCGCCAATCTAGACGCGTGCACTGGGCAAATGTTTGAAAAGTAAGCTTGGTTGAGTAGAAGTACGGTTGTCATCAATGAAAAATAGGATCGGTGAGGTTGATTTCCCTGACATAAGTGTGTGTGTGGGTGTCCTTACAAGCGAAGCTTGAACCGGGCCGACGACGGGGTTATTGTATCAATTCTGTGCGAATATCATATTCATTTGATTTTTCGTGGTGCTCGCTTGCGACGCTTTTCCTCTGAAACCGTTCCGAGTCGCCAAAGGTTTCTCCCATCGTCCTTGAGATATTACGTCTTGAACACGTCGCACACGATATCTTGGAGTCGCACTGACAGCTTCGCCGCGGCGTCAAGCACTGGCAATTCAGGCATTATTCTTATTTCTATGAAAATATGAAATAGACGGCGACAAGCATAGTTAAGCGCGCAGAGAAATTGGGAAAAATGAAAGACGTACGACCCTCCCTCATATGAGACTAACCGGCGTCCGAATCAAGCCGCCACGCCAGTTCCGCATGCCCGCAATCCGATGATGCGCCCAATCACCCTGCATCCTTGTAAACGCGTCCTGAATATGTTGAGACTGCAACGCCGTCCGCGCTTCAGGCGGTGGAAGGAACAATGAACTCGCAGGCAGCGGCGTGTCATCGTCGTCATCGTCGTCGTCATCCCCACCGTCTCTGCGTGCGCGTTTCCCGCCGTCCATATCCATGCCCTCAACCATCCCGTTCGCCTTCCGCTTTCCGAGTAGCAGAGTGGACGAGGAAGGGGTGTAGTCATCCCGGAGATACGATTCCTCGAGCGACCTTTTGACGTCGAGACCTGCGAGGGCGAGTGAACGCACCATCTCGAATGCGAGGAAGCCGACAATGTCGACGGTATCGTCATTGGGCTTCAAATCCAGATGCGGAGGGAGGGAGAGAAAGTCACGAAACCGTTTAGCTATGTACGAGGCTCTGTCAGTCGGCCAAAAGGAATGTGGTCGAACGAACCTTTGCGATAAGTAAAGCTGGCTTGTCGACAGTCAGAATAGTGCTGGTATTCTTCGCGGGTCATTTGGCGGGTAGCGTCATCGGCTTCTTTAAGGCGCTGGATCGAGGCTTCATGGGCCTCGATATCGTCTTCGTCTTCCTCGTCATCGGACTGGTGGCCTGATTGACGGAGGACTTCAGAATAGATTGTAGATATCTCCCAAGGGAGCTTGATCGTGATCTTTTGGGCCTTGGCGGCCAACTTATCTGGAAGAGCGTCAACGAAAAGAAAGAAGGCAAGGGTAGGTACGTACCGTCGGCACCGTCCTCGAGATTTTCGACTTCTACGGCCCCACCGCCATCACCACCACTGTCTTTGGCGTGTTTACGAACGTCCTTCCAGGAGAGGTAGGTACGGAGACGGTTGACTTTGCCTCTGTCATGTCGAATGAGAAAGATGAGGTCCTCGGCGGTGAGGTAGCGAGCGCCGCGACGGTTGGCGTGGGCGCGGGCCTGGAGGATCTAAGCAGGGGGATTACGTGTGTGCACCGGCACGGGAAAGAGGGAGCTCACGAGTTCGATTAGCTGACTGCGTACGATGTCTTCGACGAGATTGACAGTTTCGTGGTTTGGGTCCTGAATCTCGCCAAATACGAACATCTAGGGACGGTCGGTAGGGTGCTCCGCGGGAGTAAACGCAGCGCGTACCATCTGTGATATTTCCTGGGCGTACTTGTAGTCGCGTTGTCCATCATGGCGTTTGGCTGGTTGAGGTGCGAGGACGGGTGGAGCAGGTGTGGGTGGGACTGGTGTGGATGGAACAGAGTTGAGCTGAGCTGGTTGGATCAACGCGGGTTGTTCAGGACGTGGTTTGTAGTATTCCATCGTCGCCATGATAGTGATGATGGGAATGTAAGTGTAGTATTTCCCACAGCGTCTATCCTTTATCAGCCATGACCGACCCGGTCCGACCTTCAATACGATGGCTCTTGACACCCCAATCCAGTTCCCGTTGTCGGCAGAAACACTCGCCGCCGTCAACGACCACCTCCGCCCGCTCGACCCGCCAGAGATCCTCCGATGGGCACTCACCCATATCCCCCACCTCTTCCAGACTACCGCGTTCGGTCTAACGGGCCTCGTCGCTATCGACATGCTCTCAAAGATCGCACCCTCTCCCGCGGACCAGCCCCCGCTCATCTTCGTCGACACCCTCTACCACTTTCCCGAGACGTACGCACTCGTTGCAGAGGTCGAGCAGCGGTACAGAATCAAAGTGAACGTGTTCAAGCCCGAGGGATGCGACACCGTCACAGACTTTGAGCGCAAGTGGGGACAACGCTCTTGGGAGCGTGACGAGGACACGTACGACTTTGCGGTCAAGGTCGGTCAATCAATCGTGCAGGACGGTGTACCGAGTCTGACCCTTATGGCAGGTCGAGCCTGCGCAGCGCGCGTACAAGGCTTTGGACGTTCGCGCAGTCATTACCGGTCGCCGTGCGTCCCAAGGTGCAGACCGCGCGTCTCTGCAGCCGTTAGAGGTCGATGCGACCGGCCTTGTCAAGCTCAACCCTCTGTTCGCCTGGCAGTTCAACCAAGTAGAGGAATACATCAAGACGAACAATGTTCCGCGGAACAAGCTACTCGACCAGGGATATAAAAGTGTCGGGGACTGGCACAGCACAGTAAAAAGTGGAGATGGCGATGCGGGTGAGCGGGCCGGTCGCTGGGCAGGCAAGGAGGAAAAGACGGAGTGCGGACTACACAAAGATTATTTTGCGATGAAAGCCAAAGCCAAGGTTACGTTGGATCGCTTGTGTGTGTTTCCATGGAACTAACCCGATTCACGCACACAGGCCGCGGCAACTGCACAGGGAAAGGAGGCGTAGATATCCGTCGGATGCAGAGTTTGCCAAATGGGATTGGTGGAGAAGGGGGATGTCTAACATGTTGCAGTTGGGTCTATGGAGGGCAAATGTACCGTCCATTCGGGCTCTGATGTAGCCAAGAATACAGCAAAGAAGTTCTGTTGGTTAAGCTCGATGTTTCTACCGGAACGTTCAGCCATACCTCTTGTCCGATACTTCGTCTCCAGATCCAGATTTCTCTCAATACCAACACAAGTCGCGGCGAAATTGTTTCTGAAAAGTAACACTACTTGACACCATTACATTAAGAACGTAGGACAGGACAGATGCGTGTGGCAAACACATTGTAAAAGGAACATAGCCCGAGGGAATCGAACAACATGTAAACATATCATAGACATACCTGTATTGAACTGGCGCATGGGCTAGTATTTGACAAGGAGAGGAAAGGAAAACGAAAGCATGGCGAAATATGAACACTAATGTACAGCAGATACGCTCTGAAAAAGGCGAAAGGGATAAGAGAACGAATGCTTGGGTAACTTATTTCTTGGGTTCAGCGTATGGGTTGACACTGTATACTTTGATGACGGGGGGACTCTTCGTCAGGTCTGCCGTCACGATTACCTGGCAAACAACGTCAACGACATCAACTGATACGTGCTTATTACTTACTGGAACAGTCATCAGTTCCCTGATATCCTGGATCTTGTGACCCGATGGGGTCGTCCTCAAACCCTCAAATACAGGTTCGACCTTCGCGGCCGAAATAAGGCGTTGCTTTGACGTCTCCGTTTCTCTTACAATATCATTGTCTCGCCCAAGCACAATCTCATCTTCCTCAACATCATCCTCATCGAAAAGAGCCTTCTCGTCATGTAAGGAGCGTGATGCTACCTCCATCTTGGCAGCATGTGCCTCAGCATTCTGCTTGACTTTCTTCAAGTGTTCGTCGTCGCTATTTTCTGCAAGCCAAGTGATGACATCCTTGCCGGACCAATAGATCTGAAGGGTATGAGTGTGTTCATCATATACATGGTTCTGAACGAACGGTTAGCATGCAGACCAGTCGAAGAACTGCGACTCACATCAATTGGCATCTGATCTACGTGAACTCTCTTTTCGATGCCAAATTCGGGAACCAGCACGTCAAAGGCAGCATCGAGTACATTGACAACACGAGCCTGTCGGATAACCGGCCCGTAACGCTGAGTCAAGTCCGAGATAAAGACGCAGAGGAAAAGATGGGTGGACTGCTCTTGTGCCAGTTTTGCAGAGTCTCGTTTACTGGAAGATAATCAGTAAAGTCGACCACAGATGGTCAGGCTACATACATGTTACATTGCTGAGCAATTTTCGCGACGGCATCCCTGTCCATGGTAAATTTCGGGTCGCCTGTGGATACACGAAATCAGTTGCCATAATAAAACGACCCTTTTCCCACTCACTTCCGCCCTGGAGAACAGATTCAAGCTGACGATGTACCAAAATGTCGGCGTAGCGGCGAATAGGTGAAGTGTAGTGTGTATAGAGAGGGACGTTCAGGGCATAATGCCCATATTTGGCGATATCCAACATTCCGGCACAGAAATACTTGGCACGTTGAGTGGCTTTGAAGAAGAGCAGTTCGAGTACCGTCCTAGCAGCAGGATTGCTGATTGTACCAAAGGATTTCATGATAATCCCTGGGGTTGAAGTGTCTACTTCCACACCTAGACGATTGGCACGTTCGGAAAAGACATTCTACAGAGCATTGTCAGGACAGAAAAACATAGCAAAGGAAAGTACAATACCAGACGCCTTTCAATAGGAGAGTCGTGTCTACGGAGGAGAGCTTGTTCGGGGAGGTGAACGGCGATGCGCTGGGCGATAGCAATGTTGGTCAAGAGCATGAACTAGAAAGATCACTTAAGTCTTGGTAACAATGCGGGTCAGAGGGTACATACCTCTTCGACCATGTCGTTGGCGGCATTACAGTCGGCTTGCCCACAATCCATGGGAAGGCCGTTCTCGTCCAACATAAACGACAGGCGCGAGGAGGAGAGCGTCAAGGCACCGTCTTGAAGACGTTTGGCACGAAGTTGGGTCGCGATGTTGTGGAGTGCTCTCACATCCTGCTCGATCGCAGATATACTGTGTTCCGGTGACACAGAGAGCTCGCCCAATGGCTGTCCATTGATTGCCTTCTGTGCATCAGCGTAGGACAGTTTTGCTGCGGATCTTGTGGAGGGTGTTAGTATACTAGCATGAAAAAAGCTATAACCACTCACTTGATGATCGTCTTTCCAAACCACTTATTGATCACCTTCCCGTCCATTGTTATTGTAAAGATAGCAGAAAAGGCGAGGCGTTCAACGCCAGGAGCAAGGCTGCACACCTCCTCACTCAGAATAGGGGGCAGCATCGGCACTGCTCTTTGAACGAGGTATACGCTAGTAGCTCGCTTGCGAGCATCGCGATCAAGGGCAGTGTTCGGCTTTACGAAGTAGGATACGTCTGCAATGTGGATGCCAACGTCGAAAGTACCATCGTCGTTCTCCTTGAAGGACAAAGCATCATCCAAGTCTTTAGCCAAACTCGGGTCGATGGTGAAAATCAGTTCATGGCGCAAGTCCTTGCGGATCTCGTACTCTCTCTCAGGAACACTGGTGTACGGTGTGAACAGTAGTTATAGGGCTGAGAAAGAACAACGTACGTCCAAGGAGTCGGAGGGAGGCACTTGAGAACGCTCTCGGAGAATTCTTCGGTAGGGAAGTTGCAATCCTTCAATAAAGCGCTAGTCTCCACTTCAATATCCCCAATTGGACCGAGCTCCTCAGCCAGAGTGCCAAAAGGATGAAGAGAAGAGATTGGCTACACCTATAGTGTTAGTAGAAAAAAAGATTTGAGGTCTCGAGAACGCACGTGACGCTTGATGCAAGCAACGAATAACTTATTGGCATATATCTCAGGATTCTGAACGAAATCGGCTGGTGCTTGTTCAGTGGGAATGGCGATGAGAGGTACGCGCTTGTCAGTCGGCTTGAACCAAACGATCTTGGGACGTTCAATCGGTCCACGTCGTGGTTCATCCCCACGATCACCCTCTCGCTCTCGGCGTTCAGCTTCCTGTTTCTCTTTCGTAGCCGCGGAAGATGGACGTAAAAGCCCCAGTGTCCCAGAAAAGAGCTGTCCGGGCATGCGTTCGACGACCGCTACAACGTGTCCAGCAAACTGCGGCTTGACTTCGTCTGTGACCCTAAGGACAGTGTCAGCGCGATTAAAAACTACATCATCAAATTTATCGCACTCTTCATCTTCGAACAACATCAGTCCCTGGCCTTCGACTTCAACATCATCCTTCTTCTTGTCGTCCTTGCGACCCGCACTAGTCCTCAAGTCGTAGGCGGAGTTCTCTTCCTTCTTGCGCTTCTTCTCTTCCTTCTCCTTCTTCGTTCCCCACACTTCATCCACATCAAGGAGCTCGACAGCGACGATGTCTCCCTCCAAGGCGCGATTACGGTCTTTAGAACCACAGATATAGATATCGGCATCCAGGACCTCGGTGGCAACATACGCATCCGACCTGTTGCGCTTGTTGACGCGAAGGATACCCACAACTAGCTTTCCTGCAGCTAAGAGAGGCGGGAGAGAAGCTTGAGGAAGATACGGAGCGAAAAGAGATTTGCGCTGCGGCTGACTGGACTGTTGTTGCAGTTGGGACTGGAACTGCTGCTGCTGCTGCTGCAAAAGGCTCACTCCACCCATGCCTAAGCCCATCATGTTAGCAGCCATCATGTTTGGCAACATGTTCGGGAAAGAAAATGAAGGCATCTTGTGATGATGACCACCGGCGGCAGCACGGAACTGTTGCAAACTTTGTAGCTGAGCCTGTGCTTGCGCGAGATCAGCAGCAAATGCGTTGTTGCCTTGAATCACGCCACCATCTGTATCAAATAGGTTAGACAGGTCTAACTTAGCAGAAATTGATACACACTAATTCTCCAACTAGAATCGGCCCGGGATGTCGTGCGCGAGTGACCCCCGAAGGGTGAAGTAAATCCGTCCTCTAAACCGTCTTGACCGCTGAATGGGAAGCTCACAGAACCGACGTTGTTCTGAGGAGTGGTAGGTTTGTTGACGACGTTGACGCTGTGTCTTCTCCCGTGGCCACGGGGTAAGCCAGACGGCTGTGAATCAGGACTAATGCCGAGGTTGGCCATAGAGCTAAACTGGCCCATCGGAGGGAAACTAGCGACATTGGTGTTCCCTCCAAGACCTACGGGCAGGGTACTCTGAACGCGTCTATGCCTATTGGGTGCAAGACCAGGAGTTTGGAGAGAAAGAACCTGGTTGGAGACTAGTTGTTGTTGGTAAAGCGCTTGTTGCTGCTGTTGAAGGGCCTCGATTTGGCTTTGAATAGCGATCTAGAAGGGAAGGGTCAATACGATAAGAGTGGTAAAATGCACTAAGCGTACCTGCTCGGCCATAATGCCACTGATGTCGTTGTTCTCTGCCCTCCTGTGGTTCTGCTCGTGGACAAGACCTTCGCCCTGCTGCTGTGGGAATTGGAAGCCAACATCTTCGTTGAGTGGTTCCATGGGCACATTAGAACTTGTTCGTCGACGAGCACCAAACATGAAATTTGGAGCGAGCTGGGGACGTCCGGTGGGTCCAAGAACATCCTGGTCCTGCTGGGCAGCCAAGGCGGCAAAACGGGGGGCCATGAAACTTTGAGACTGAGACCGAGGCTGATGGCCAGGGTTAGGGAAGAAGTTCTCGGAAATCTCCCCGTCTTCGAAGGATACACCCGTTCCATCCTCCACATCTTCGATCATCGCACCGAGGTGAGGTGAGAAAGAATTGAAGTTTCCAGAGAGAGCTGATGTACCAAGGGACGCAGCCTTGCGGTGCCGAGCAGCATCTTGCAGGGCGGAAGCGGGAAAAGCCGAAGCACCGGGAAGGAAAACGGGAGCGCCCGCAGGAAGGTTAGAAACCGGTGCTTGTGGTGCATGCATAGAAGCAGCAAGTGAGTTGTTGGCGGGGGATATTTGGTTGGGAGTGGTCTTGAGATCAGCGATGACACGCTGGAGTGAGGACAGCGCATCGCTAGACTCCGAGGCGGAGGCAGAGGCAGGCGCGGGAGAAGAAGATTGACTCATCGTAGTCCGATCCTTGGCGGCACTGCTCCGGCTCGCCTGAGACGACGAGGGAATGCGGTTGCGATTACTTCCATTGCGTTGACCGCCACCGGTTTGACCCTTGTTACGAGGCATGTCGGACTTCCTGGCGTCTGCGGGTTTCTTGCTAGAGTCGGAGCCGGATTCTGCACCACCTGCTGCAGTGGTGGACTTCTTGTTCCCAGACCTAGAGGAGGGCCTTGGGGCGCCTGGAATATTCGCTGCAGCAGAAGAGGGTCTAGCGTTTGAAGGCGTCCTCTTGGAACCGCGGGGGACGTTGGAGGTCGGTTTTTTTGAGTCGTCCCTGATTTGATTTAGTGTGGATTCGTCTGTCATTTCGTTCGTAGCGTTACAGGGAACTGGCGTTACAGGTTATATCTGAGTGGAAGGGACGACGTGGTCAAAGTAGAACCAACGAAATGAACGAAGGTACCGACCTAGTAGTAAGAACGTGGGTGTATGCTGGAAGGCTTGCCCTGTAGGGCTTGTGAGGGAATTATGGAGGTGAATGCCGCGTGCAGGCGTGGATGGAATTTTACTAGTTGTCGTCGCAAAGAACGTTCACAAATAGCCTCAGTCGAGAAGTGTTTTCCAGCTCAATATTTTCCCACGCTCCAGCTTCCCGCAGCCGTCCGATGAATAACTGTGACACAGCATCTACACACACAAATGATATCCCTCAAGCACCGGTAAGCTTGTCTATGATCGCGGCAGTGTACTCCTTCGTGTTCGCCTTGCCACCAAGGTCCCCTGTGATCGTCTTTCCCTCAGAGATCGTCTGCAGATCGAGGTCAATATCCCAGGGATTCCACGGTAAACGATCGTCACTTACATCGAGAGCTGCCTTCTCGATCTTCGCTGCATACTCATTCAGGTTCATATGTCTGCAACGAGGCACGTCGGATCAACCAGGGCTGCCCGCCCCATCGGAACTTTAACGTACCTCAACATCATCAAAGAAGACAACAAAAGGGCCGTCGGATTAGCTAATCCCTTTCCTATGAATTAATGTGTCAGTCAACAGCCATCCGAAAGTTCGCGAAGCTGACACATGCCTGCGATATCGGGGGCGGACCCATGTACAGCCTCGAAAATAGATGCATCCTTGGGAAGGTTAGCATACGACGTCGCGTTCAAGCAACAACAACCAGGCATACCCGTCCAATGTTACCAGAAGGCGTAAGACCGAGACCTCCAATCAGACCGGCACACATGTCCGACAAAATATCACCGTAAAGGTTAGGCATGACCATGACCCGATTCGAGTATGGCTCGGGATTTTTCACGATCTATCCCAGCGATTACCCGACTGTCATACACCTATCATGCAACGAAGCGTACCTGCAGACAAACGCGATCCAACAGGTCCTCGTCGTATGTGACATCCGGGTAATCTTTTGATACCTGTCGGCAAGCTGACAAGAACATGCCATCCGACATTTTCCTGCTCAAATCAATACGTGATTCAACACGCTGCTGTCTTAACTTACATGATATTAGCCTTGTGGACCGCGGTCACCCTCTTCCTTCCACTGACTTGCGCGTAATGGAATGCATACCGGGCCACGCGCTCCGATGCATCATAGGTAATGAGTTTGATGGACTGGACAACTCCATCGACTATCTGTATTTTCCACGTAAACGGCAAGGACTCTTGAATACCAAATATTGTACCTCGTGTTCAATACCCGAATATTCACCCTCGGTGTTCTCACGGATGAGAACAGTGTTGACATCGTCGTAGGGCGTCTTGAAGCCCTTGATCGAGACACACGGACGAACATTGGCAAAAAGATTGAACGTCCTGCGGAGCGTCAAGTTGAGGGAGACATGGCCCTTGCCAACTTGGTGGGGAATGAATTCATGCACGTAAACTATCGCCATGGCTTGGCTTACTCGGTGTTGCCAATGGACCTAGATCACATTCAGTACACGAGGAACTCGGATGGTTCCAATGGACGCACCTTTCAGAGCAACGGTGTTCTTCCTGACGGAATTGATTGCCGTGTCCGGAATAACAGTTTTACCACCCTTCAACACGGGTGTGACACTAACTTCCTCCCATTCGATAGGGACCTATTCCAATGTGAGCGCACTAACAGCATGCACGTGTTACAGACCCACATTAGCAGCAGAGTAAATAGCTTTGACCGATTCGCTGATTTCCGGACCAATGCCTAGATCCGACGTCAATGCATGACTATTAGAGTTGTACTCGTAATATCCTGACCGTCACCGGGGATGAGGGTCACCGTGTATTTGCCCTAGAAGAGGGTAAGAGAAGCGCACAAAGCATGGTGTACTACTCACACGAGCACCCTTGTGTCCAGCAAACCCACTAGTGGGAGTCGCAGACGCGTATCGCCTATAGGACTGGGAAAAACGTAAGACAGCCTTTACCGCGCCGAGAGGAAATGAACTGCTACCTGAGGACACCTCCTCGCAAAACCAGTGAGGGACCTATTGGCGAACATTGTCGACACGAAGAAAAAGAAGGAGCAAAAAAAACTGTTGTGAGCAAAAAGTCTATATCTATGCTTGGACACGCCCGGGTACACACGGAAGCTGTCCAACGTGGAAGACCTTTCCGTCACTATTTTAGGAAGTCGCTCGTCGGATCAACTGTGAAGTCTACTGAGGGCGGCCCCAGTGGACATATCCTAGCAATGCGGTGATCCGGTACCAGGGCAAGTAATATACAGTGAGGCCGGCAGTATAATGTGTATGGTATGAATTCAGAAATATTAACCACTCAATAATCCATCTAGCTGTTGTCGGTACTGCTCCATCGTCCTCTCCATCTCCTCGTCCTCTAGCTGGTCTTGCGTAGACTGGAGTTTTCCAAGTCAGTGGTCAAACATATAAGCAAGTATCATCAGACTCGCCGGTATTTCCGCTCCCACAGTGCCCGCTTGCCCGAGCTTGCCGTTGGTAAGCTCGAACAATACCTTGTCAACCTCGGCGTCCGCTTCCTCCTCTATCTCTTCTTCTTCGTTCATCTCTAGCGTGTCTTCGAGCATCTCCTCCATTATACCGGCCTAAGTAACCGACTTAATAGTTGCATTCATGATACAGAGGATGTCATACCTTTGTCATCTCCATGCCCATATCTCGCATGACATGACTAATTTGCGGAAGTTTGACGAGCGAGTTAGAGAGCTTCATGATCTCTGTAGACTTTTGAAGCGTTCCAGTGACTTTCAGCATTGCTAAGAGGAGTTCAACTTCAAGTTCGGACCCAGGCACATCCGCTCACCGAGCTGTTGCGTCAGCTGTATCCCGATAGAACCTAAGCGCGCCTTGCTGACCGTCAATCGATCCTTCTGCTTCTGGGTTCGTACGATTTCCCTGGCAAGTATCCGCGCAGACTTGACGTCTCCCTTGGTCGCGAGCTGTTTGACCGTCGTTCGCGCCTTGGAAGCCGCTACGTCTAGCTATGGTGTGGATCTCGAGTGAGCT
Source organism: Leccinellum rugosiceps (assembly GCA_038089755.1). Lineage (NCBI taxonomy): Eukaryota > Fungi > Basidiomycota > Agaricomycetes > Boletales > Boletaceae > Leccinellum > Leccinellum rugosiceps. The sequence continues at coordinate 10,711 of JBBPLL010000063.1, read as the reverse complement.
GCGTGGCGTGTAGGAATCGGCGAGACTGACCTGTCTCATCTCTCTATCCAACTGTCTGCCCTCCGCACGTAGTTTACCCTGCCATGCTCGTACCTTTTCTTCTGGGGTTGGCCCGTACAGAAACCGGTTAATCGACTGCATGGGCAATGGGAGTGCGACGGTACACTCCGAGTAACAGTCCCAAAATAGGTATGGGCTCGGCCTATTCCAACATTCGCCGAACGTCGAGCTTGGATCATCCTCTCGACGCCGCCCATCGACCCGATCCTCAGGCCTCAAATGCGAGATCGACTGGTACGTCATACCCTTTATGCGCGGCAAGTCCCACTCATCCCATCTGGATAATCGGCGCACTCTTCATAGTTGCCCCACCTACTCGCATCCTTGCAGCGATGAAGATGCCCAGAATCAATCAGTCGGATGAGAGGGAATGGATTCTGATCGTACCAAACGACTCGGAAGTGGTTCTGGATACTCCTCAGGATTCTTCCCCCCGACGCTTCGGGTGTTCGTTCACCTGATGGGTGTTCCATCACTTGAGGTGGTTGTGTCCGTCTGGCGAAAACAAGCCGGTCAAATTCAAGTACTCATCTCCGAGGCGATAGAAACAGTTTCATTAGAGCGTGAGCAACAAAAGGCTAGTACAAATAACATAATTCTGTAGGCAAAATCTGACAAGCACAACATAGCAATTCGAGATGACAACCGAGTATCGTCGACTGCTAGAGCGGGTGGACAGATATCAAACGGTGGGTGCAATTTCGATCCCATATTATCTCCTTTCCGATAACTCTAAGTGGGTAACACGGCTTTGTTAGAGTGGGCGCGCTCGTTGAGACAACGACACTGCCTCTACATCCTCCAGCGTATGTTTGCGTCTCGATGGAGCGTCGCTGCCCTTTCTCTTGCCACCACTACTTGAGGGGGTCTATCTTGATTGACCATCGGACTATTCATCTCCTGCGCAGTGAGAGGATCCATCATTGCGTGAGTGATGGGGGTTCGAAGAGAGAGGTGGAATGAACGAGACTAAAAAAATAAACAAAATAGTGAGCAGTCAGTTGACTTTATCGCAGTCTCCAACCGCGACCCCGGCTACGGCCCGGAGCCGTTCGGTACTTCAAGGTCTCACTAGATCTCACCGATCAACAGCCTTGTCGATCTTCCAGATAGGCTCATCGGAAGAGAAAATCGAGTAATTGAGCCATTGGCATGCTGTTACTACTCACACCACTCCAACGTTTCGAGCTGATCCTTGGATCCTTTCAGAAGGTCATGCGCGGGATACACTTTATTAAGATACATAAACAAACTCAAGCAGGGTAAGGGGCACATTCAGGAGGAAAACTGTTGCAACATTGAATAGCTAATGCGGAGTCATCAAAGCACGATTCATACAATAAATATCTCCATAGGATCCAGTGTTACGAAAGTCGGATGTCGTTAAAGATAACTGACTAGAATAATCCATCAGAGGCTGAGGCAAGAATCTGTTAAAAAATGTGTTCAGTTCCCAACGCCCAGAAGTATTGCAACCACACCTCAAAAGTCTAAATTGGAGGTCCCATCTTGATCTGGCTAACAAGATTCTCCCAATAACTCCAATCCCCATCGGAATTCGGTATCAGGTTCGGGTCGATGGGTGGTGGCACATTAGCATTAGTGCCCACCCAGCCAGTGAAGTCTGCGCCTCCAGGTCCGCCCCAGGAGAGCGCAGGCATACCTGTCGGCCCTTCCATTGTGCCATCGTTGAACGTACTGCACCAGTGATCCAGTAATGACTGAGCCTCGGATTCCTCTTCTCCACTTGGGCTGTTTGTCCCCGCTGGCGAGCTAAGTGTTGCCTCAGTGGAGGTACACTGCTGCAAACGTTGTACAGCAGGAGAATGCATAAAGGGGGAAGTCGGGTATAAGCTTGGAGATGTGGAACCTGACGTAGTCGCCAGAACGGAAGAAAATGGGGATTGTACATGATGTGGGACCGTGGACGCCTTTGACGACGACTGGGAGTCAATTGCTGTCTGGTCCGTATTGGCCGTGCTCTCTGCGATCTGGATTGCACGATTCTTCAGGAATTCGATAATCTTGAGCTCCCGACGAGTAGTCTCATCCAGGTCGCGGACACCCTCGTGATCCTTTAAAAAATCGTCCAAGATAGTGTGCATCATGTCTGCGTCCTTCCCGTGTGGGTGCAGAACGAGGTAAATACCACTAATCATCGCTGTCTGAAATTCTCTGTATGCGTTATGAAGAGACTGACGTGTCTCTTTCGGAATTGTCTCGCGAAAAGCCCTGCGGACTTCAAAGTCCTTGATGGCAGACTCGAAGCATGCAACCCGTGACCGCAAGTAGCGATCACTGCTCAGTCTACGGAGCAAATAAGGTCGATGGAGGCTAATTCGTACGAAAAGAATCTCCGTGACAAGCAGGAATCGGTGGACGGGTAGGAATTGCATTTTTTCGTCAAGGGAAGTGTCCGGCTCCAATGAAAAATGGGGTGGTAGAGCAGAAACGAATTTCAGGACGTCATCGTCAAGGGAGAGGACGTCAGAGTAGTGGCTAGGGGTGTTAACTTTCTGGAAATGGTGAACCATTCGACCGATGACCGAAGCTAGCTGATGGCGAAGGATGACAAAAGTCATGATTGTGGGGCTCGACAGGGGAGGTGGATTGCGAATGGAAGCGGGGGAGAAATCATCATCGACGTTAAGCGGGGGTAGAGTGCATGTGTAATCGTCTTGAATTGCATTGGGTCGGCCGAGTACAAGGGCATAGGAACGATCCGCGTGATAGAGATACGACCTATATAATCATTAACACCATACAACGAAACATGTTCAAAACATTTTACCAGATACGTCTACGGTTTTCAACCTGGGCTGGATCCAATCCCTGGAAAACGTCAGAAAGTACGGCTGAATCATGCAAGGTTGACCAACCCTGGGTGCGGCGTCTCGGTGTAAGCCCAGGGCCTGCGCAGTCCGCACAGCTGCACCAAGCTGGCTCCAACACTCTGTGATTCGACGATCAAATGTCAAAAATCGGGCGCTCTGCCAACATCAGGACAGGCCGTGCGAAATAGAAGAGCGAGTGAGCTCACCAATAAGCGGGTTAAAACAATATCCAACGAATCAGGCTGAATTGCTGCTGCAATAAGAAGTGACCGTCGTGCTCCTCGGAGTGTCAGGTCGAACAAAAAAAAAGAACAAAGCAGAACGTACAGGACCAATAATACCTAAGCGAAGTCACCCTCCTCGTACGCAAATCACCAGCGAGATGTTCCGGGGCAAGTCGCACGGAAATCGCCAGCACAACAAATAAGAGGGGCAAAAAGCGCGCATCATTGGTATTGGCACCGACTCCGTTTGCACAAAGAGAAGTATACGCCACACGGAAGTCTTTTTCGCTTACAGGGTACCGTGTCCAATTTCTGCAAAGAAGATTGTTTTGATCCAGAAGCAACGAACAGATGGAATTACACTCACATAGATGTAAAGTAATGATCAATTAGTGCATCCGAAAATCGCTGGGGAGGAAGTTCCTGAAGTAGTTCCGATATTTTATGTGGAGATACACCACACTCTTGCACCAGGCTCTTCAGGTTATCGACAGCAGACGGCTCGGAATCTAGTCGTACTGATTCTATGAGAGCAGGGCTCGCGAGCGCTGTTTTGTGGTCGACACTATAAGCTCCATTTTGTGCTGTAGAAGCACTCTTGAGGCCAGCATGATGTTGGTTAGGGTCCCACTGCTCTTGGTGAGAGCTGGCAACCACGACATTTGCCAGCTACGAGACAAATGTCAGATTCGAGATCACAGAAATCATCAAAACATTCACTTGCTCCAATACGGAAGCTGGGGCAACACTACCAGATGCGCTGTTGCCGTACCACTTCCCGCTCTGGAAAGTACCTCCACTGGGATCTTGTTCGTCTGTGATTGAACGATTGTCCTCATCAGGGCCTTCAGACCCGGGGTGATGGTTATCAGAAGGTGGAGCGGGAGATGCAGAACCATGAAAATATTGGGGGAGCGCAAGCTCGATGATATGTTCCAGCCTTGCCAATCGTACGTTGAGATCTTGTTCTGTCTTTCCCGGCGTATACGCTTTACAAAGTTCCGGGACTTTTCGGGCAATGCACTGAAGTTTCTCATCAACAACATGCCAAGGTGCGGGCGCAAAGTGAGTCATACGTGAGAGCAGGGGATCTGGCGATCACACTAGGGAATCACGATTAGCAAAGGCTCTGGTGGACAGAGATCTCGACTACCTTTTGCTTGCGCCGATGACATTCTCCGCATGAAAAGCTGGGGAATCGGTGAGAAACGGTCGGCATGAGTGAACTATAATAACGACATACCTGACTCTAGTGCGGGGCTTCTTTGCATGAAAACTTGAGGAGTCATCGTCCTCAGTCTTGCGCCTTTTCAAGGCGTTGTGTTCGGTTGCTAGCTGAGTACCTTTGGCCATTTATCCGTCCTCGTGGATCGGAGTCAAGATACACGAGATCCGGAACCTGTTGAGATTTCGCCCGATCACGTGATTCGTCTCAACTGCCCTTGATCATGACCGACGAACCAGAGTGGAAAAGGACGACGTTATCCCTCGAGAGACCGTACAAGGATGACAGCGGTGTGCGCATCCCTGTCTTGCTTGATATCACCCCGGAAGGCGAGCAGATCGTCGAGCCGTATGCGTTCTGCCTCGTCGGCGCGCTCTGGCTGACCTTGGAGTAGGATCGAAAACCCTACCACAGTCCTCGGCGAGAACCTGCGCAGAATCTTTGTCGAACGAGGAATCGACTTTTTCGAGCGTCAGGACCAACTGCTCGTAGGTGACGCGCCCGTCGCACCGCCCCGAGAGAGTTCGCCAGTCTCGGAAGATGACGAGCACACAGCAGATAACACGAGATTGACCATGACACCTGAGCAACTCTTCAAAATGCGGATGGAGATTGCCCCGCAGCTTTTGTAGGTACAGTTTACGAGCTCCTTTCTCCGACTGTTCACGCGAAGCCTCAGTATTGCTCTAGGAGAGATGACCCAAGCCAAGGACCTTTTGGGTCTTCTTTTATCGTCTACAACACCAGACCAACCTTCCCCCGTGCCTTCATTACCTTTGACTTCCCTGACTGCCAGCGTGGTTTCTAAACCTCCAGCCATCAGTTCTGTCGATGCTTTCAATGCACAGCTCACCGTAGGTGGAAAAGACGAGGCTCTCAGGAAAGCGGCAGATATTTTCAAACAAGCTGCGTCTAGACTGGAAAAAGGCCGTCTACACGGTGAAAAGTATTGGGTAAACGCACTCAAAATCAGAAAGGCGAACTGGTCTCTTGTCCCAGCTCCATTGCCGATTTGGGCACCATCGGGAAAAGGTGCTGACAGAACATCCAAGGACTTTCTTATATCTTTTGGTTTAGAGGAATGTAGGTGCACCCCAACGGGCGTGTAGTGCCTGCCACGACTTACACGAGCCCGTAGCCCCAAAACCCTTCCGAAGAAAGGCTGTAGCTCATCTTTCCGCGCTTGAGACGGAATCAAGCATACTCATGTTCCCTCATCGTCAATCAGCTCGGCTCAGAATTTCGTTGGCCATCTCAGACTCGACCGGCGTAACCCGCACGGCCCACAATTCCATCACATCTCCCGAACACCTTTCTCTGGAGGCATCACTTACGGACGCTCAAAGAGAAGTCGTGGATGAAGAGATATTTGCCATCTTAATTAGGGAAGCGAGTAGCCTGCCCACATCATCTGCACGAGTCGCCGAGCGCATCATCATCATAGACCTGGATCACGGCACTGAGTTAAGGTTCGAGATGGTGCGTCTCATACAATCACAGATTACCTTTATTTACAAAAAAAATAGGTGGACATCGATCAAGACCTCCGTGAAGTATCACGTGGGCCGGAAACCCTCTCGGCGACATGTGATCTGATACACGCCATGTTGCAAGCTCTTCTGTTGGCTATGCATGCTTGCGACAAGTCCAGACACGTATCAGCTCCAGGTTCTGAGCGGCCTCCCGCCCCGGCCCACGCCCAGCCATCTTCCGAGCTACTTCAGCCCATTATGGATCTGCTGCAGTACCAACAGTTTTGCATCAAGATCAAGACAGAACTTGAGAAGATGGTGTCCGCGTTGACGCGTGCCGGGGTACCATGCACCCTCAGGTTTCACCCTATCGGAGAGACTGGTCAAACTCTGCAACGTCGACTGATAGGCGAGAGTACCTCGAAGAGAGTCGGGGGCGAGGCCCTCTTGCGCATCGACGAGAGGTAGGTACAATGCATACACCGTTTTCTCCGCTGGGACGGGGCGGCTGACCTCTGTAACTAGGCAAACGCTGCGCTTAACTTTTTTGTCGCCATCCTCTCTAATCGCGCACCTTCCGCAAGCGACGTTGCCTATCACGTCCGTTCCACAGCTCAGTCAACTCCTGTCGGACGAAGTAGAAAAGTGCCTGCTTGCCAAGCTTTGCGAGTCTGGTAGCCAATATAGTGAGCGCTTCGGGGGAACCTGGTTTGTCGACATGGTCAGTGGAAGAACGATCGGAAGATGGGAAGGGTGTATCATGTCAGTTTGCGTCACGAGTAGTCAATGCTAGCCGCGATGTGTGCTGACTCTAATCCACAGAAATTTCAGCGTATCATTCGCTGATAATTTTGCCGTTTGTTCCTCCGCATCCCGTGTTAGTCGGGGAGGCGGGAGCCAGACGCCCGACGTAGATACGTATCCCCCCCAACAACCCATTTCGTTGATATCCTGGCAGCTGGGAATATTGGAAAAAATTCTCACTGCGTCGTAGTACAGCGTAGATTCGACCACATATTTTAGTACATGGAAACATACGCATGGCTGGATAATGGTCATTTTGAAACATAGGGAAGAACGAGACGCAGTACGTGGTACAGATCCCCTACTCGTCATTATCATCATCTTCATCGTCATCTTCCGCAACTTCACCAGCCTCTCCAGTCGCTTGGAAAGCCGCGATTTTAGCTTGGATAGCAGCTTTACGTTGCTCGTAGGTAAGTCTCGGTTTCTTGAACTTAAGTGATTCTGCCTTCCAATCTTGCGTCTTATCGGTGGGTTGGAACGTGGGGTTTTCACGAATAGCAGCATACGCATTGGTATACATTTCCTCGATGTCCTCGGATCCAATACCATCTGCGAGGTACGAAGCAAATTGCTTCTTGAATCTGACGAGTAGAAGTGGTATAAGATTTGCTATTCTCTGAGAGAGAGAGAGAGAGAGAAAGGTAGGACTTGCCGTTCATCGTCTTCCTCCTCTAGCGATTCCATGTATTCCGCGACGTGGCCACCGAAGATGTACTTCTTCAATACCTCGGCATCGAGCTGCTTGCTCTCTGGGTCGAACCCGGGGAAGCGCCTTTCCGAGTGGGGAATGAATATACCACCATCACTTGCACCCTTCATGGCTCCGAATACGCGGTGACCCGTGGAAGTACGCTTCAAGCCGACGTCGAGGTAGCACTTGAAAGGACGGGGTGCGTCTTCGTCGTCCAGAGGTTCGGTCAACTTCAGTGTACCATCAGGTTCAGTGATACCCTCGTATTTGTCCGCAAGACCGAGTTTTGTCAAGGCACGGCGAGCGCAGAGCAAACCGGTTGCATAAGCTGCGAACCGTTAGAAGCCCGAGAGGTGCCCATTGTTTCGAAAAGCTTACCAGCCGTCCAGTTAGTCAGACCGTGATTGATTCCATATCTTGGGAGCTCTTTCGACTGAGCGGCAGTCAAGACGAAATCACCCTGCAGGCGAGCATAGACAACCTGGACGATGATATTCTTGTTGGTGAAACGGACGACCAGACGGTATTTCGGTGCATTGCTGCAATAACATGAAAAAATGAGATAGGGCGAAGAGATGGATGCGTACTATTTGTTCTTGGCTTGCGTGACGAGTCGTTTACGGGCGTAGTCTGGAGAGCACTGGTCAGACGGGAAGGGTACGATCAATAGAACAACCGACAGTCAGTTTTGCCCTCTCTGCGGCGACGGTATTTGACCTGGAAACGCGAAAAGTAGGCGTCGGACTTGACCTTTTTGACAAACGGCATCTGAAGAGGACTGATCAGCAAACAAGGTCATCATCCCGGTGTACAGTGGGCCATCCATCCTGACATGCGTGAAATAAGGGTTAAACGGGAACCGTACATCTCTCTGGAGTCGAGAAGACCCATAAAGTGGGTCAAAACACGAAAACTCACCTTGAAGTAACTTGAGGAACGCCTACGTCGACGAGCAGATACCCAAGCCTGTGTATCGACTTTGTTTGATCATGTTGATTACCAGCAGTATTACATAATTAATTGCAGTGATTTCTGCCCTCCACCACCACCACCACATCGTCGTCGGCAATGGATCAGTCACAGAACTACTATACGCAATACAACCAACAGCAGTCGGCTTACGATGTCAATCCTTACCATCAACCCTACAGCGGTCCGATGTATCCCATCCCTGGGTCTTCCTCGTCACACAGTGCGCCCGTCCCAGCGAACGCTTACGAATACGATGTCGGTATCCTTGCACAACAGAGCGTCTACGTACCAGGGGCCATGATCGACAAACGTGGAGGAGCTGGTGGCAAGCTCGCAAAGGGAGGCAAGCGGACGACAGTTCTCCGAAAGGGCGCTGGCAAGGTGTGGGAGGACCAAACGCTCCTCGAGTGGAACCCAGGTGAGTTATGCCTTGAACATGTCATCTCGCTACTGACAGCGTTTCAGCCTGGTTTCGCCTGTTTGTCGGCGACCTCAGCAATGACGTATCCGACGACGTACTCGCGAATGCCTTCAATAAATATCCATCGTTCCAGAAGGCCCGCGTCATTCGGGATAGATTGAGCCAAAAGGTCACACTTTTCGCTCCCTCGTTTGTGGTCGATTGCTGATGGATGCGTACAGGCAAAATACGGGTTTGTGGCATTTTCAGATCCGGAAGATTTCCTGAAAGCATGGAAAGAGATGGATGGTGGGTTCGACCTTGTCTATTCGATTGCACCCGCTCAAGTGATACATAGGCAAGTATGTGGGTAATCGTCCAGTCAAGCTTAAGAAAGCAGACAGCACCGCCATCCGACCCGTGGAAATCGGGCACAGGAAAGCGAAGCAATTGGAGAAGGATTTGAAGAAGAACCGACACAAGCCATACTGATACCAGCCATTTCGATATGGGAAGCCATGCGTGGATTCATCACCAGTACGTTGGGTCGTTAGAATCTCGAACCACGCTCACACTGCACGTCACCGCGATGCCCGCTTGGTACGGGAACGTGAACGAGGGTGGATGGCTTCGTAGATAATTTTAGGTCCATGTTTCTGCACACTTATCCTAGTACTCGTTTGGTAGGGTGTAATACATGTTCTTGTCGGTACTCTAGAGATGTGAGCGGCTTAGGTCATAATATCACCAACATCGCTCGACTCAGTAGTGTTTCCTACCGTGCATCTTACCACTCGCAACATGGACATTGATAAACTATTCAAGGTCGGTATTTTGGCATATTCGTATCGTCACACTTGTCGAGTTGCGCGCGTTAGGTGCCCAAGCTTCCCGTCGGTTCGAAGCGGAAGCTACCGGACAATCCGACCTCAGAGATGCTCAAGAAAATGCGCTTGGACGAGTCCGAAACTTCGCGCACGCCTTTCGGGCCGAGTGTACAGGATGACGTCGGACCCGCCGCCGCTCCTTCAAACTCGAGACGCGCCACGGTAGCAGACGAACCCGAGGCGGACGAGATCGTCGATACGTCGTTCGCGCCGGGCGGTGACGCGGATTACTATGCTGAAGAGGACGAAGAGGGCAGGTTCTACGGCGGAGGTCTCACACGCCAACAGAAAGACATCCTGAGCGTCTTTGAGCAAGCGGAAGGGGAGGGAGTCTCGAACCAGGTACGTTCCTCGTGCATGCGCGTCGCGTTTTCGTGGACAGTTTGGACGTATTTCCTCTCCAGCCAGAAGAGGTGACGATCACAGGTATCCGGAGGACGCTCCTCCGGTTGGAGCGCGCGGTGAACAAGAACCAGGACCAACGATCCAAGTATCCAGACGATCCCTCCAAGTAAGCTTTGCACCCGCAGAACGTCGTGCAGGATTCATCTCCTCGACCAGGTTCATAGATTCAGAAGCGGACCTCGACAGTGCGATCAAGTCCTTGTTGCCTCTGGCACAGTCCCCAGCCCTTGCATACCCGGAAATGGTCCGCTCAGGGATCGTGTCCCTGTTGGTCGGCTTGCTAAGTCACGAGAACGTTGACATAGTCATTGATGCAGTCGAGGTATTCCACGAATTGACCGACGAGGACGTTGGCAACGAAGGGGACGAAGATGAACAAGAAGAAAACCAACCTGCTCTCAGAATGCTGCTCGACGCATTGGCAAGTCAGATTCCTCTCGAAGCTTCACATGACGACACGTCTCCTTTCAGGTAGAGAACTCAGTACCCGAGTTACTCGTGGACAACCTTTCTCGACTGAAAGAGGAAGAAGAATCTGACAAACAGGGTGTCTTTCACATTCTCGGTGAGCATCTTGATAGTCCGTGAGACCAAACGCTAAGAGCTTCAATGTAGGCGTATTCGAGAACGTTCTCGGTTTCAATCCAGATCTATCTATACAACTCGTTTCTAAAACAAAAGTGATGACCTGGCTTTTGGAGCGCATACTGTCAAAGACCCACGATGAGAATCGC